>JAYMTH010000482.1:0-20683 GCA_036897465.1 Pelargonium australe
AGGAGAGAGAGCTCTCGAAGAGAGAGAAGCTCTCTTCAACTAGCTAACTACTAAAAACAGCAAATTCTTCTCATAGTTCTTCAGATCTAAGAAATATATATTTCATGGTATGCCTATAACAAAAAAGGGTAATTCCATTTCCATTTAAATTTCCATAAACTCAAACAAAGTGATTGTTGGCTTGTTGCAAACTTGCAATTATACCACAATATAACCAATTCAACAATATCAAACTTCCTAGACATTGATCTTAGCATTTATTATAAGCCAAACAAAACAGTCTCTTCCCAATCTCACCCCATTATTATACAACCCATACACTGCAATTTGCATCCTCCTAAGCTAAGAGAAGGAAAGGCTGATGGTCTGTCTCAATCTCATCAATATACAATCCACCCAATTCTGCTGAGAATCCCAATGAAAGTAAATTCAAATGTCTGCAACAGAGTTGAGTTAGCTCCTGGATTTGAATGACTTTGTTGTCGTGTTACGGATTACTCCTACATCTTAGTAGACATTTTTGAAGGCCGTCTCGAAGCAATACGGCTGGCATATGCAGTCAATAGCATGCATAAGCTTTCTCCGTGGCCCCACTGCATCCGCACCCATATCCTTGAGCTTCTTCATCGTTAGATTCACCAGCTGAAACTTGCCGAAGCTTCCACCCTGAAAAAGCCTCACAAACTGTCCCAAACCCAGTGATGCTAGCCACCTGCTCAATCCCCCAGCTCTCTGAAGCTTCCTCTTGAGGTTTGAGGCCCTCATCATTCGGTTTAGTAACACGTCACCACCGAGGAAGCTATTTGGACAGTGTAATACCCTTGGCCGCCGGATAGCTTTTGAGGGGTTAGATACTCCGAGTATTTTTCCTGTCTTTGAAGTGCCAGCTCGATCTGGATTTCCTGACTCCGTTCTGGATTCTAGTCTTGGTTGCCTGGGCGATGTTGAATTGTGTTCGGTAGTTACTTCTTTAGCAATTTCAATGCTCTTTTTAGAAGCCAGTGACATGGATTTCTCTTGTTCGCCTGAAGGCATCTGGGCACACGTCTCAATTGGAAATTCTGATGGCTGGTTTATTGTTGTCTGAGGTAGATCCTGCAGCTGGTTTTGTCCTGGGCTTGGTGAAATGGATATTTTGGAAATTGGCAGAGGCGGGACTAGAATATTGACTGTCTGCCTTTTAACTATCACCCATTCATCTTCTCCAAGAACGTCAATTTCAGCTTTAGTTTTTGAAGAGTGCACGAGTTCACCAGCCTGTCGCTTCTTTGTTTTGACCATTAGTCGTGTACCTGCTTGTTACATAAGATAAAATTTAAACCCAAAAGATTCAACATTTTAAGCTCACATGTATACACAATCTCTAGTAATAAGATCATCCATGCAAATTGATGTATGCATACATACACACATCTTGTACTTTGATAACAAATATATCAAACAAATGTTTCAGTTGAGTCAATAGCAATATCAGACGAACACACTAACACAAAATTGATTAAAGGATATATGTAGAGCAGCACCTTGAACCAGTAATCAAGTGAGGTGAAGTGTATGCAACAAATTAAATTCAATGTGTGAAGGGTCAACACCAAGTTGAGTGACAAGCAGACAGCAAGAATATATCTAATTTCTGACATACAATATAATGGTTCGACCCTCTTATTAAAGTATAACCGATATACTCTCTCGGTCACAAAACAAGTGTCTTGTTTCAATTGTATTTTTGTCCCAAAATAAGTGTCTTGCTTCCTTTTTAGTAACTTAGTTATGCATGGATTACCAATAGTATCCCTATAATAAGTTAGTTACGACACATGCATGGGAACAAAAGATACAAATACATCACTAACTAACTTTTCCTTAATATTTCTTAAAATAAAAAAGAGGACATTTATTTTGGGATATAGGGAGTAGAAGATTATGAGGTTCTATCAGCTTGCTAACCACCATTTGTTTATACTGGACATAAGTTAGAATTTTGATAGTGGGCATCATATGAGGCTTCACATGTCTTTGTCCTTTAAAATTTTGAAAAGTTATAAAAAATCAATGTGAACAGATGTATACAAATCAAATGAGAACTCAGTAGTCAGTACATACTCAGCGAAATTATATGACAGTCATGTCCAGCCGATAAAAAAACATTTTCATTAGTCGGACCTACAGAACAAAATTACCCTTCCAAGCACAACAATGTCGGGTTTATTTTTTTGTTTCCTCTTCTTTCTTGGATAATTGACGG
Source organism: Pelargonium australe (assembly GCA_036897465.1). Classification (NCBI taxonomy): domain Eukaryota; kingdom Viridiplantae; phylum Streptophyta; class Magnoliopsida; order Geraniales; family Geraniaceae; genus Pelargonium; species Pelargonium australe. The sequence goes on from JAYMTH010000482.1 coordinate 2,246, forward strand.
GTCCAAGGCCGAAAATAGAAGAATTATTCTGGGCCTATCATGGCACAAAATGAGGCAGACATGAAATACAATTATATTCTTCAGCTATGCAAATAAAGCAAACAAATGAAGATGGAGGCAGACAAAAAGCAGATCTAATACTTCTATGATATAGTCACATCTAATGGGTGGCAGTTGCCAGTTGGTTGGCTGCAATGATAGTAAGCTAATTAATTGCAACAAAAAAAGTCTTAGGCAGTTAGGCCTGCAATAATTTATTCTTTTGGGGTATAATGAAAGTTACATATAGCCCAAAGTAACTAATCAGAGAGATTTTACCGAAATAAGGAAATCATATTTCTAGTCTAAAGTAAGTATTACTGGTTAAATACTCTCAAGTCTCAATAGTCAGATCACTTCATGTAAACAAAGAATTTTGAGATTAAGATCATTTACCAAAGTTTAAAACCATGGAGGTGAATCTCAGCAACATGAACCTAAATTTACATCTTACTGCATGTACACTCGGGATAGTTGACACACATAAATCATCAATCATAAAAGAGGGGATAAAATGAAACCTACACGCGTTGCTATACAAGACAATGAGATGAAAGCTCATGTTCTAATTCTCTAACAAGTATTATTGAAATAATCAATTGAGTATCTATAGACATATGTGTAAAGAGTAAGGACAGGGGCACTGATCATATAAAGAGGGATGTAAGGCTAACCTAATTTCACAAGTTAGCTTAGAGAAAATAACAGGAATGTAGCATGTCCCATGGTCCTATAATTCTTGAATATAACCAAAGTAATGAGTAGATGGGTGAAGGAAGCACACTGCATCACGTACAAACTACAGAGTAACATGATGCAAATAGATGAGCCACTGAGCTCAAATTATGTCTCGTGACCCAAACTGTTTTCTAGGAATGTCAAACAAAGTCCTAATAAGGGTAGTTTGGATAGAATCTCAATCATCCAGATTTCGCACAGAGTGATTTCCACGAAATGCATTCCCAGACAGTTGGCACCCTAGAACTTCAATATGGAATCACAACGTCTCGCAAACTCAACAAGTAACTACCTTTAGGATGCACATACTCACTAAATGATTCCAATTAAAACAGTGTAACAATAACCTTCACAAATTAGCAGCTTCACATTTCTAGAAAGAAAATAGGTTTCCTCGGGTTTATGCTCAGGCAGTTTGAGGTTGAAGACACTTACCGGACCCTCATTGCTGTGAAGTTCACCGGATCAATTCTATCAAACTAATACAACAACACACAGCCAGCAGCAATCATCCTATCTTCGCTACATTACAATTAACCAAACTAGTTCAAAAGCAAAACAATTACAAACAAATAAATAGATCCATTTACCCAGTGACTTAGAAACACAGATTCTTGAACAACCAATCTCAAATATCACTTAATGAAGTAAACTTCTAATTACCTCTAAGCTACTTCACAGCCCAAATAATCATAACAGTAATGAGAATTTGAACCTAAACTATTACTCAAAACACAACCAGTCCCTGATATATACTCAGATAAGCCCTAAACGAATTCTTCACAAAGTTAATCAGATATCACCATTATTTGATAAATAGATAAAAATATGCATCAATTTTACAGTATTTGGATCGATCTAAACTGGGAATGCAATGTAATTGAAAGGGATTGGTAAAATTGATTTGTATTGGAAACTTACTTGAAACGGATTTTGCTGAATGAACTAGCGGACTCCGGAGTTTCAAGCAGCAGATCGAGAGAACACGAAGAAGAAATGGTAGCTGATATTAGCAATCCGTAAACGAAGAATGGATTGTCCAAAGAGAAATATGATCCAAAATCGTACGAGACTGAATTCAGAGCACGGATCGAAAATCCATGGGGAATAGTTAACGGTAGATGGTCAAAATATAAGCGGTAATATTTCTCATTATTTTATTACAGTTAAGAACTGGCACGCAACACGACACGAATTTAAGCAAATTCAAATTTAATTTAATTGGATTCCGTCACCCATGTTTAGCGAAAATGAGTATTTGGAACAATTTTTGACATATTTTGCAGTATGACCAATCACTGTTTTATATTTTGATATGAAATGTAACGATTTAAAGTTTAGTAACTAAAACGAAACGGTTCTGTATTGTACATTACTATTTTAAACCTTTATCCATTTTATTTTAGCCTACCCGATCTTGTAAAAGTGCGGGTTGAATCACATATACACGTGAGCTCGGGTTAAAATTAGCAATTTTAGAGTTCAGAAAGTGATGGCTTTGGCGATTGCAACCCTAGAGTTGATAATTAATTGAATTTGTTACACCAATTGTGAATCGCATTGTGAACATAATAACAACTTATATATTTGTTGATTTATCGTTTTCTATATCAACTGAATTCGTTTGGTTCGACAATGGCAGAGCTATTTGTTTGTTTATAAATTTTAACCGCTTAAACTAAATTTTGATTGGTTGTTTTAGCCTAAATATAGGTTTCCATTTGGAATTTATGAAGACATCATTGGATGGAAAATAAACAAGGAAAAAAAAAGGTGAAATTATCAAACTGATTTTTTTTTGTCGTGCATTTCACGCTCGCACACCCGCGTGACGCCGCAAATAAAGCGCGAGCGAGCGACTGAGCTGGTCCGTTCGTTTTCTTCTGCTCCCGCGTCAGACGTACGTAGAAAATATAAAGAAGAGCAAAAGTGGAAAGTATTGGCGCGCGTGTTAGCTAAGCGCGGTGTTCGTTTCGTTGTCTTCGTGGTCGTTCCAAACGACCACAGCACCAATCGCCGCCGCGTGAGCTGCCGCTTTCACCGTCATTTTGTCTCTTTGCCTCCATTGTTTCCGGCGGGACCTTCAATCTGCTCCTGTTTTTTGCTGGTCATGTTGATTGCTCGGTTCGCGACTCTAAACAAACCGGAGAAAATTAAGGTGAATTATCAAACATTATATCTATACATTTTCGTAATGCATAAACAATCAGAGATTTATAGGTTTGTTCTTGTGTTTATTTTTTTCTAGCCAACCAAACAGACCAAATTCTGTTGGAACTCTGAGCTTTGATTGTCAATTTTATCTGGTTTGAAGGATTTGGAGGGTTATTAACTTATTATTACTAAGATTGCTGGGAAGATGAAGTTTGGGGAGGCTTTTATGGAGTATTTGCAAGGAGAAGAATCAGAGAGGTTTCTGGACAATTGTTCTCATGTTGAGTACAAGAGGCTCAAGAAAGTGTTGAAAAGATGCAGGACTTGTCATGATTCTTCTCAAGCTGAAATGCAATGTGAGGACAATTCTGAGCTGTCTCAATTTTGTGGATGCAAATCTTGTCCAGGTAATTTTTGGCATAATGACAAAGAAAAAAAAATTAGGTGCATTGGATCAATTATTGAGCTGATAGAACATTAACTTTTGAATGGGATGTTACAACTGAAGCTTGATGGTAGTTAGTAGATGATGACTCTTCACTAGCTTGTTTGATTTGTATCTCTTAAGTTCTTATTGATTGTATTGCTTTTTGCGTGATTATGCGTTTATGTATTGTCATTGTACATTTTTGTCAAAAGGAATTGTTTGGGTTCTTTTTCACTTTTCGGTTCTTTGTAGCCCTTGTTGCTGGAAAGGTGGAGTGGATTCGCACTCTAGATTGACAATTCCGTGGCATTTCGCTATGTTTGGAATGGTTGGTTGTGTAATCTAGCTCTAAGTTTTGTCTCATTATTGGTTATGCCCTCTAGAGTTCCAAATCCATCTGTGTTTTATATATTTTCTGCTGTATGCTGTTTTGTATGGTTATAGCTGTCACGGAAAGAATTGGAAGCTTATGTTTGTCTAACGTGTCGTTCTGTTACATGATGAAAGACATAAAGTTCATTACTCAGCAATAATTTGATAAGATTAACTAGAGTTTTGCAGTCTCGATCTCAATGTATGGCTTTGTGCATTTTGTAGCATGTGATAAGATGTTCTTTACCGAGTTGATGAAGGAAGCTTCGGAGATTGCTGGATGCTTTAGTTCACGTGTTAGACATCTCCTCCATCTTCATGTTTCTAGTGGAATGCAGAGATACATGTTACGGTTTGTACAATGTTTCAAAAATGACCAGCAGGCCATGGTACAAGAAGGACTAATGTTGATCGAATATGTTACAATGAACGCAATTGCCATCCATAAAATCCTTAAAAAATACGATAAAGTATGTACAAGATTGAGATCAGTACACTTACAGTTTTAACTTTCTATCGGACAAAGATTCTTAACTAGTTCTCGAAACTCTATTTTGCAGATACATAGCTCTGCAAACGGAATGAACTTCAAGTCTAAGTTGAGGTCGGAACATATAGAGCTTCTGCAACTACCTTGGCTAATAGAGTTGGGAGCCTTTTGTTTGAATTTCCCAGATGGTGAAAACTGCAACAATTTTTCTAGTCAATCTCTATGTAAATTTGAAGTTACACCACGAGTGATGACAATGAAGCTTCAAGGCTCTATGAGCATTGAATATGACCTGACTTGCGCTATATGCTTAGTAAGATCTCGTGTTTGCATATATGATGTCGTGTGCGTGCAAATTTGTCTGAACTGCACTTGCTTATACTTGTACATTCTGCAGGATACCGTTTTTAATCCGTATGCTTTAAGTTGTGGGCATCTATTCTGCAAGGGATGCGCTTGTTCAGCTGCTTCTGTGATGATATTCCAAGGCCTCAAGGCAGCAAGTGAAGATTCAAAATGTCCGATATGCAGAGAGGTTAGCATCTAAACATAAATGACTCGAATCAATGTGATTTCAAACTTTAGGGCCATAATGTATTCAAGTTTTTGTCATTTCTTGTCTATAGGCTGGAGTATACAATAACGCAGTGCACATGCTAGAACTAGATTTGCTCTTAAAGAAAAGGTAATGAAACCAAAGTCCATATTTCTAAGCCCTTTGAATAATGTTCGGAGATGTTATCGGATTGTTGAATGTGTTAGGTTTAAGGAGTATTGGAAGGAAAGATTCATAGCCGAACGCTCTCAAATGGTGAAGCAATCAAAGGAGTACTGGGAAACGCAGACCAAATATGTGGTTGGATATTGATTATTATGTGTGGTTATATATAGTATTCTTTAACCAATAAAACTTGAAGAACTCCATGAAATCAGATGCAGTGAAGAGCCTCAGGAAATTTATCACAGATCTGAATCTGTGGTATGGAAGCATTGGTTCTCAACTTGTGAAAATGTGTTGGGTTGGATTGCAGGGGAATTTCCTGTTTCTTGCCCATAGATAGTACTGATAGTAATGTAGTAGCTACTTGATGTGTATTTATGAAAGATAAAGAACTATGACTTTGTGGATTATTCTTTATAATCATGAATGAAAATTAACTAGTTTATGTATATTTATTTTCACTTTCTTGATTTTTTATGCCTTACAATTTCATTTGAGATAGGTAAGATTGAAAATAACTATGTTGAAGTGGGTGAAATAAATCCGACATCGGATAAATATAAAATGAAAAAAACTACATATAATAGTGAAATCTACTAATAAGATTGACTTTTTAATATGAAAAGCACAAACCATTACATGATTACTACATCGAGAAAAACTGAGAATAAACTAATTAGTGATACATTTAACATGGTATCAGAGCCCAAACCATCCGTTATTAAAATTTAACAAACTTTCATATCTCGAAACAAGTGTTTTGACTATTACATTGAGAAAAACTTAGAATAAACTAATTTGTACATTTTTTTCTTTTATTCTTATGAACATGCGTTGCAGTAAATAGATATTTGAAAGTTGAAACAAAAATCTAAGAGAAATATGATTCTATTAGTAACCCATTAGTTAAAGTATTTCTTATGTTAGTAAGACCACAAGTTTAAAGGGGTGTTAAAATAATCGATAACCTGCATCGCTAAAAAACTTATTGCGGATTAATTCAAATTTCAGCGTGAATGGACCCAAATTTTCAACTTAGGCCAAACAAAAAACAATAAATATCCTCAAAAAGTGTGTCCTAAAAATGCGCATTATTAATTGTCTCCGTGTTTGAATAATGTGTTATTGATTATCTAGTTGTGTTATTAACGTGAGTGCCAGATAAACATATCTCTCCATGATAAATACATGTACTAAAATGTGATTCTGACGTGGACTGTAATGGTATCTTCCCTATTTATTGGTCTACGTGGATGTACCATTAATTCTTTTTTTTTAATGAAATGATTTTTTTCTTAGAACCTCGCACACAATTTTTTTTTTTCCTTAAATAAAATTAACGGTATAAAAGAACACAAATTCACATTCATTCCCAAGAGTTGATTCAAACCGAAAAATTCTCTAAATCTTCAAAAACATCGTTACTTTGTCCAAACCAAACCGATTCATGGCCTCGAATTCGTGGTTCTCTCGTCTGCGTTCTTCGTCAAGAGCCATTCTCAGCAAAATCAGGAACTTGCATGTTCAGAATCATGGCCATGGCTATGCCCAATCCATCGCAAATGTTGCCACCTCTAAGAAGCCTCAGATGTTTCTGCTTCCCGTAGCACTCGCAGCCTCTGCTGCTTCTTTTGCGTTTCAATTCCAGTCAAAACCTTCTCTCCGTGATGCTCCTCGGTAAGATACTCAAGGTCTGTTCGGTTGTTTATAGAGAAAATGGTGATTTGTTGAAGCAGTTGGAAGATTGCTTGATATGATGAGGAATTGGAAATCAGATTTACAGGGTTTCGTTTCGGAATCAAACAAAATTGTTGAACATGAAGCAATGACTTGTAGGAACTGGATTTTTTTTTTTTTAATTTGTTTCTTTTAGGTTTTCTATTTTATTTCAAGCTTTGCTTTCAATTTTTGTTGAACTGAGGTGGTTTTTGATTGTGAACTGTTGCTATTGTTTCGTTGCATTTCAGTGGTATCAGCTACGGAGGTAAAGATAGCACAGAGTTTGTTGTGACAGGCTCTTACAAGAGTATTCCACAGGAGCTTGTTGATGAACTTAAAGCTATTTGTGAGGTATTGGAGCTTTGTGCATTTGAAATTATCATGAGGTGATTAGTTAGTTTCATGGAGATATCTTATGATACTTTTGTTTTTTGCAGGATAACATGACAATGGACCACGAGGAGAGGTATTTTCATGGAAAACCGCAAAACAGCTTTCACAAAGCAGTAAATATCCCGGACGTGGTTATCTTTCCAAAGTGAGATTGATTTTTGACTTTTGGTTAAATCATCACTCATATGCTTTACTTAAGTATTCTGGTTTATGTTTTTAGCTTGTTAGAATTGGTGCATATTTCTCATTTTCATCTGCAAAACTGTGCTACTTCCAAAATATGACCGTTGCTAGTGTACCTCATTCATCTACAAAAACATAGGAGTATGTATTGTTTTCAGAGGTCACAGAAAGTAACTCTTATACAATTCATCTGTGCAGGTCTGAAGAGGAAGTTTCCAAGATAGTCATGTCCTGTAACAAGTATAAGGTCCAATTACTTCTTTTTATGTAAATTCATAAAATACACCTTTACCTAATAATGTTTTTCTTCCATTGGCTTTTACAACTTTCACTATCAAACTCTTAGTGTTTACTTTACACTTCAACTTATAAGATTCTACTTTAATGTTTTTTTTTTGGTATGCCAAGGAGGTATTGAATTTGTATCCTTTTGATTTTGATAAGCAGGTCCCAATTGTACCATATGGTGGAGCTACATCAATTGAGGGTCACACCTTGTCTCCACATGGAGGTGTATGCATTGACTTGTCATCAATGAAAGTATGTATTAGCAAGTTTTTGTTATTTACTCGGGGGTGTTTATTTCATAGAAAGCAAAGCATTGCTTTTAGAATTGCAAATTTTATTTTCTGTAATGTTTCTTCTTGTTTTTTTGGATAAAGGAACATGGTTTATATGACCTTTCAATCCTGCTCATTGCATAAGATGTAAGCCTTTTTATAAGTTTTATAAGGTATACAAATCTAAGCAGAATTTGCTTTAGTGTCTTACTAAAGCTATTTGTGGTGGCCTGGGTGTAATTAAATATCATGTCAGTGTAAAACTACTTGAATATATGGTTTGAGAATCTTGAAACTATATTTGATCAGAACTATATAAAATTGATCCATGAACTCATATCTATAATCCAATGGTAAATTGTGCTCGGAGCAGATTGTACAGTAGCTACTAGCTTGTGATATGAATGCATCTAATGGTTGTGTGTGTGTGTGTGCGTGTATTTATTTATTGATGTGTTGTACTTATATTGCATGGTGTTAAACTGTAGAGAATCAAAGCATTACATCTGGAAGACATGGATGTGGTTGTTGAGCCTGGGATTGGATGGATGGAGCTTAATGAGTATCTAGAGCCTTATGGTTTATTTTTCCCCCTTGATCCAGGTTAGTTTGTCATACAATTGTCATCCTGTAATTCTCTGCATCTGGTTTTATGTGCCAATTTGGCCTCACAGTGTGATGTGAATACTCTACTATTATGTTCTGATTTTGTAACTGGGACATTTTTGTTCTTCACACATGTACGAACAGGGCCTGGTGCAACCATTGGTGGTATGTGTGCTACACGTTGCTCTGGTTCTTTAGCTGTGAGGTAGGTGTCTGCCTCGTATCTGTATTTTCCCATTTCCATATCCTTTTCATATTATTATTTAATGCTCTGAAAGTTTGATTGGATAAGAATGGTGAAGTGCAATGTCTTGTTAACCAAATTTGACAGTGATCACCTCTTTCCACACAAAAAAAAAATTCTAAACAAAGTTGAAATGGGTGAAATAAGTCTCACATAATATAAATATGAAAGAAATTAGCTACATATAATGGTGCAAGTGAAACCCTACTAACAAGGTTGACCTTTTAGTAGTGGAAGCACAAATGTAACCTAATAATTGAAATTTATTACTAAAATATATAATACCCTGTTCAAGTCACTGATTGCATCTCTTTTGATTAATAAGCTGGTTTGTTATTGGTTTTAATGGTTTTGTTTTTAGCGTGTAGGTATGGGACCATGCGTGACAATGTCATTAGCCTCAAGGTTTGTTGATTCCCCTTTTGAGGCCTAATTCTGTTATGCATCAATGTCTCTCACGCGATGTGTGTGTTTCAGGTTGTTCTTGCCAATGGAGATGTTGTCAAGACAGCTTCTCGTGCTCGAAAAAGTGCTGCAGGGTTTGTCCTCTATCTTTCAGTATACTCATTGCTAGACTTTTCTTTTCTGTTTTAGAGAGGTCAATTTGAAAAAAGAGAGAAGAAAGTGTTACCTCGACCTATACATGGTACAAGTGCATCAGTTGTGCTGTGGAAAATTCTGAACTCATCTCATCAGAGTACACTGCTAACCTTAACATTGTGTCAGGTATGATTTGACCCGCCTGATGATTGGAAGTGAAGGAACCTTGGGGATAATAACAGAAGTCACTCTACGGCTTCAGAAAATTCCACAGCATTCAGTGGTGTGTTGCTAATTCGTTGTTTGAACTTGTTTCTTTCCTCATTTGACCTTTTACTGCTCTGATTATCTGATACGAGAATGAAAAACCACAAACATGAAACATCTGTTTCAAATAGAGGTTGCTTGACATATGCATTCTAATTGTGGATTTTTCTGCTCATTTTTATTTATGCATGTGGTCCTACTAATTTAGCAGAAAGGCTAAGAATATGTTGCTAGTTAGAAACAAAGTAATTTCTTAAACTAGTAATTGCATTTCACAATTTCATGATTATTAGGATTGTCAAACACAATCAAAATATTAAATGGAAATTACTTTGGCAAATTCAATCGTGTTATAAAGTTTGTTGATCAGACAAACTAATTGTTGCTAATGCCTTATCTGAGTCGTTGAGAATCTATATATGCTACTTTTTATATATAACCTGTACCAAATAGTTCTGTCTCCTGCATTGTATTCCAATATTGAATTTCAGCTCTGTTTTGTTCATATAAGGTATTCTTTTGATAAAGAGTGATGAATATCAGGTTGCAATGTGTAATTTCCCCACAGTGAAGGATGCAGCTGATGTTGCTATTGCCACCATGATGTCTGGTATACAGGTAAAATTTGGCTGCAAGTTCTGTTTTGCTTAATCAACTCTTCACATAAAATCATTTTATTCTTATTAGGTGTCAAGGGTAGAGCTACTGGATGAGGTTCAAGTGAAGGCTATCAATATTGCTAATGGAAAGGATCTACCTGAACTTCCTACTTTGATGTTTGAATTTATAGGCACAGGTGAAACATATATATATATATATAACTTGACTATCATCTCGTGACTATGCTCATAAAGCTAGATTAGTTTGAATATTTAGCCGGTATCCAACAAAATGTCACAATCTGATTCCTCTAAAACCAGGAAGGAAAGCTAGTTTGGGAAAGTACCCCTCCTAACTATTGGCATTTAGATGAGGTAGATGCAGTATATTTACTCTCTCTTGACAGTCTATGAAGTTTGCCCTTGTGTACATCTGAGATTTCTCCACACTATATAACTGTCATGAACGGCGTTCAAATTCAATACACCAAAAGCCCTAGGGATCATGCATTTGAAGAGGATGTGCTTGTCAGCTTCCACTCCAGCAGGGGTTAGCTGCAGGTAGCCCTAAGTGCTTCCACTCTGGGTAACAATCCTTTTGGTGGCATAGTCTGTCTTTCTACCTTGTACCAGGTCTCACTGCTCCGGCAGCTCTCTCTGTGTCCCAGTCTGGATATAACACCTACTTCAAAATTAATACCAAAAAGTAAAATATCTTGACCAATGCACAAAAAATCCTAGTATTGCTGTAAGATATCAAATTATGGCTCTATAACCAAAGCCAACCTGATGGGATTGTCATGAATGTTAACTCCATTGAAAATCTATCAGCTTGTATTGACTGCCGGCTATATCACAGTTAATTTTAAAAACATATTTACTTGTTTCTTGGACTTTTAGATCGCCCCTCTTTTATAAGCATATGACTTTTATCTTACTTATTGTGGCTCTATTGTCTTTTTTTAACCTACTTTATCTCATTGATATTCTTTCATTCCTGACTATTAGAGGCATATGCACGAGAGCAAACACTGATTGTTCAGAAGATTGCTTCTGAACACAATGGCACAGATTTTGTCTTTAAAGAAGAACCCGAGGCTAAGAAGGAGCTCTGGAAGGTATCTTGGTTATTTGCTTGTTGTACAATGGGTGTATCTACTGTTCATTCTTTATATTTGGTCATTTGCTGGGTTGTTATTCTCCAAAAAATCCTATTTCTCAGAAAAGGTTGTCCATTTTGAAACTAGTAAGTATACTAAATATTAATTACCTTCTCTCTTTCCAAATAAATAAGAATTAGAGAGAGGGAAAACAACAAAAATCATATTAACCCCTACTTATTTTAGAAACTGGGGTCTTTTCAGTTGAGAAGCTGATGATGTGTCAGATTCAGTCCTCTGGCCTAAATTTTTTGAGCTTGTTGTCCTGGTTGCAATGCATAATTCGATTCACGAAGTAGGTGCTTGTCAAGTTCATTAACTCCTTTTAGTTAGTTGTTGGAGGACAGATGCAGACAGTAAATTTCATCAAGAAAAATTCAAGAAACTATTAATAATGTTGTTTCCTTAAGCAACAAAGAGAAGTTTCTTTTTTACACTATGAGAGAGTGCATTTAAATTGAAAGCTGTGCAAGAAGTCTCCCAACCCTGGCTAACTTGTAAGGTTGTGTTGGATAAGTAGGATATGGTTTCTCATAAACTCAAATTGCTAGCCAGTTTTTATGTTCAAACAAGTTGTAAAGTAAGTTTGTTTATGGTTTTGCTTAATGAGGTCCCTGGTTAGTTGTTAGACACTTCAGATGAATTGTCTTTCCACCTATCCCTCTCTCAGTAATTATATCAGTATTGTTGTTTTATGTGCAGATAAGAAAGGAAGCACTCTGGGCTTGCTATGCAATGGAACCTAGTTCTGAGGCAATGATTTCGGTTAGTAACATTGGATGTTTGATTATTTAGTTTTTTGTTGTTGTCATCATTTCCTGTCTAAAGTCCAGATATGTAGTTTTTTTTTTTTTTGAAGAAAGCATTAATTTCATGAAGATCAATAGAAGATTACAGACTCGATAACGAATAGACCTGACATAGAACCAACTATCTTAGTAACCTGATTCGCAGATATGTAGTTTTGTTTAATTAGTTTAATCAATTTCATAAATTTTACAACCAAATATGTAAGTAATTACCAATCGATTGAAAGTACTCATAGTTACTTAATAAGATCAGGACTTTCTGCTATAGTTTAGTCATGTTTTTGAAGCATAAGTGCACAACTAAAACATGGAGATTTCACTCTGGGTTGCTCCTGTAAAAACTAGAATGGAAGAAGACAACTTGATGACTTGGTATCTATATTTTCATCTTGATGGAGTAACAAAAGAGCTTCTTTAAAGATTTTCCTCAATCAATTCATGTGAAATTAAATAGTGCGGAAAAGTAGTGCATTTTTTTGTTGTCTGAAAGGCTGCTCAGTTGAACAACAGATAAAATAAGAACCCCAATGGAGGCAAGAGTACAAATGAGGCTCTGGTCTCTTGCTCGACACTGTAGCTAAATTTTCCCATCCAAAATATATGATCTCTAATAATGTAAATTGCCTGTCTTAATTTTAGGAGGGCTGCTTCATGATTTCTTATATCTTACTCCCTCCGTCCCAAAATGAGCGTACACGGGGGAAAATTAAATCCCTAACTAACTTATCCTTATTTTTTTTAAATGGAAAAGTGGACACTCTCTTTGGGACCGAGGGAGTATTTGTTTTGGTCCTTGTATCAGTTGTTTTCTTACCTATTCTACTTTCAGGATGTCTGTGTTCCTCTGTCACGCCTTGCAGAACTGATATCAAAATCTAAGGAAGAGTTGGATGCATCACCTCTGGTTTGGTATGCTTGTATAAACATTGCTGTACATGTTAGCAGATCAAAATTTAGGCTGAAGCATGTCTTGCGATCATATTGGTGTAAGTTAAGATGCTTATTATATACATTCTGTGATTTTTTTCCTATAAACAGCGCAGTTATTGCCCATGCTGGGGATGGGAATTTTCACACGGTGATTCTATTTGATCCAAACAAGGAAGAACAGCGGCGAGAAGCTGAAAGATTAAACCATTTTATGGTCCATACTGCCTTGTCAATGGAAGGTACAGTCTCTAATATTCAATGGAATGCTTCTGTGTGACGAATTGAGCTTGCTCATCATAATCTTATAATTTAGACTCATCGAGATGGAGAGTTCGTAGAATCACAATACCACTATGCCTCTTTGTTCAGTCAACTTGTAATTATATAGTGCTGCCATCTCAGCTGGGCTTTGTTTTTTCTTCGGTTAATATGATCCTGAAAATTAGTTTTCCATGATTCTTATACTGAGCAGGAACATGTACTGGTGAACATGGTGTTGGGACGGGAAAAATGAAGGTATTCCACTCATAGCTTTGAACTTGTATAGCATTTTGTATTGGACGCTCAAATACAACTTCCTAGTTCATTCATAAACAAATTCAGTTTCACGCCCATGGTCGTGCATCTAATACCAGCAGTGTGAACCTTTATTTCCATGTTTTAAACTGCCCTAGCTGACCCAATGCCACAGGAGGAGGGCATTCTAACAAGCATTTGATTTTATATTTATTTTTATCGTTGGTCTCTGTAGCAAGACCAAGATTTAAAAATAAAATTACTTTTCCATTGGTAATTTTTTCATTTCCAGACAAGCATAGGCACCTTTGATCCATTAAGATTGCTTATCCAATTTCGAAGATTGAGTTCCTTGATTTATTTCGTTGAAACTCTAATTCTTGTTTGATGAATTCTCTTCCGTTCCAGTATCTTGAAGAAGAACATGGTTTGGAGGCTCTGAAAACGATGAAAAAGATTAAAGTAGCTTTGGATCCCAACAACATTATGAATCCAGGGAAGCTTATTCCTCCTCACATTTGTTTCTAAAAACTGTTCTGCTCTCTTTTTGCATGTTTGCACACATTTGCAGGGCTTTGTCCATTTCTGCATGTGCAGGCGTGCACCTATACCTTTTAAATCTCTGTGCCTCTTTGTTGTACCCGTACCCACTCAGCTTTAGTTGCATCATCTGTTGAGCATGAGAGGTAAAGTTAAACAGTAAAATTAGTCAATGTGCCATAGGATTTTGATGCCAATCTTCCTATTGTGTTTCTTTTACCCCCTTTCGCTTTTCTCTAAAGAATAAGTAGTGTATCTTGTCAAAACCAGATCAACTGATTATGAGCAATAAAAGTTACCTTCTTCGGATAATTGTTTTTTTATTTGAATTTTGAGTTCATTATGTTTACTACATGGATACGTGCACGCATGAAGTCTAGTTTAGCACCTTTACAATTTTGCATTTTGCCTCAAATGGAACTGTTTGACATTAGGACTATGTGCAAACTCACTATCTTTCAGAGTTTTATTAATGACTCCTCTTAAACCCTCGTATTTGTGTCATTAGATTGTCCAACAAAGAACATGATAGAAACGTTTTAGCTAGAAAAAAGGTCAGATATCAAGGGTGCATGCACAAAGGTGGGGGGCTCAGAGGGTTTTGCTTGAAGCAATGCTAGAGCTCAAGTCCTCATAGGAGATGAGGAGAAAAAAATGACCCCCACCCCTTAAATCCCCGGCTGCGTCACTTAAGGCGTGTAAATAGGATGTAAGAAGACAAAACAGGAGTAGGACAATTTTGAAGCCTTTAAGATTCTGAATGGAGCTTTTCTAAAAATTGTTTCTTTCTTTTTTGCATAAAGTAGGATATGTGAGCTTATTAGGTGACCAAGTTGATTCCTAAGCTTGATTCTGAAGAGGCGAAATCCATTTGGTAGAGGCTTTGTTGGATAGCCCGGACAGAGACTATGGATCCAAGGTTCAATGTCCCGTTTACAACAGCACTCTTGTTCTTATCCACCTATCTTTGAATGAGCAATGTTCTCAAAACTGGATCAACTAGGCTGGTTTGATCTTAATTCAGCCAATGGATATGGTCAACATTGAGTCTGATCCGCCAGGTCATTAGCGAGTTTGGTGAATCAATAGAGTAATCTGACCCGAGTTTAATTTTCAGAGGTAACTATTTGGATTCAGATTGATAAAGAGTAATCCCAAAGGGGGTTTGGATCGGATCGGACAAATTTTGGATTTTTAGCGTAAATGATTTGATTGGATTCTGAATGCTTGCTGTTCATATCCAAATTGTCAGCTCTAACTAGCATAAATTGGTTTCTGCTACTGGAAACTTGTTTGAATATGGTTGATTCAATTCAACCAAATAGACAGTGGCATAAAGTGATGGGCCAGTATTAGTAACTTGGCTTGAGTTGTGAGTTGGTAACTTGTTGATTTATTCAATATTATGGATTTGTAGGGTTAGGGAATTTGGACCCATGCATTACTAGCAGTTCACACTTGAGAATTCAGCAAAATCAAAGTGTGTTTATTGCCTTAGCTCAGCTGACCCATGAATAAATGGATAGAGATGCCATAAATGATAAAAGCATGATGAAGTTGGTGCCCACTTTTGAGTTTTGACACACCTCAGCTACAATAATTAGCCAGGAGAGGACCCAGCCCAGGACCCTTCATCATTTCTTGGGTGACCTGAAATTTTTTGTGGTACATTAGGATATGAGATTGGACCAATAGGTGCTTGCCAGCATATTCTCCCTTTTTCTTCTTGTACTATGCTCTGTGCATTTTGTTACTATTTGGCTGTGTTCATTTTGTAACCATTTGTGGTCCTTGGGTTTGGTCGGTCCACTTCCTATAAATAGACTATAGTATATGTTTAGATTCCTCAAAATGGAGCACCCATTATTCGTTTAAGCAAAACGATTAAACGTCAGTTAGGTCCTTGAATAGTTATAAAAATCGTCGTTTTAGTTCTTGAAGTTTGAAAATGCTAGTTAAGTTCTTTAGTTTTGATTTGTTTTGTCTATTAGTCCATGTCAGTTGGAGTTACTTTCCGTTAACTGTGTTGACACAGATGTTGAGAATGTATGTTTCTCTTTTGTTAAGCCGTCTGCGAATGAGGTTGCTCACTCTGTAGCTCGAGCATCTCGTTCTTTGGCCGATCGTATGTCGTGAACTTTTAGTTTGAATACGCTTTGTATCTCTTCAGCGGTCAAATTAGGGAGTAAATGGCGATTTTGATTTTGAAATTTAGGATCGAGTCCGTGTTTACATTAGAACAGTATAAGCAAATAGAGAAAGAGAAAGAAAGTGATGGACGCACTGAGAGAGAAGCAGAGGCATGTGGATGTTATGAATCCTAAGAGGTGTTGCAAATCCGAAAATGACTTTTTGGAATGTCTTTTTAAAGCACCCAACAGCTCAAGTGTTCTCCGATATTATTGAAGAGTTGGAGGCTCCCAAGAACTGTGGCTGTGGCTAAAAGTGTTGTGTGTGTTTTGGATGGTAGAGACCCAATGGTGTGGGAGTGGTGGACCTTTCCATCCTATTGACTCTGAAATGTCTTGAATCCTAGCATTATATGGCTAAAAAGTATTTCATTCACTATCATGAATTCATGACAAAACTATACTCTCAAAATGTATATCATTTGCACAACTATGCTTTCTTGTTTACTAAGTTGTAGGGCACCGCTTGAACTAGTAAACAACTTTACGTGCTATAATGTTTTTGTTGTCTTGTTTACGTGTTGGATGGAAAATATAAATGTGTTTTTGGAACACCGTCTCGAAAGTGAGAGTTAGAATCTCAACCGAAAAGCACAAAAATCGAAGAAATTTTTAGATTGAGAAAGTAGTTAGAGAGCTTAATGGCTCAAGTTGTGGATTCATCCTCTTAACAAGTATCGAGATATTTATACCTTACAAATATTTTTGGTTGTTAACAAAGTAGGCTCCGCTTCGAGATTCACTAGAGTTGAGTTCTACCTTCTAGGACACGTTGTCTATGAGTGTCGAGTGAACTTGAGAGCTTCCACTTGCCCTTATTTGAGCTTCACAAAGAGAATCAAAACCCCTAAAAGCTTATATCGTTTATGATAGCATCATAATATTCAATTGGGGTGAGAGATCTTGATGATGACTTGGTGAGACAAGAGTACTATGATGATTCGATAAAGATGAGACCTTAGAAATGACCCGAGATGAAGCTTTGAAAAGGGGATGAGCTTCCTTCTATTCATTTATGAGAATCTTGGTCATCGAGGTGAGGTTGCGACACGGTAGTACGAGCCTATAGAATAGGAGTGGGGACAAATTTGGATGCTACATGTCACGTTGTCATTCGTCGTCTCAAGTTATGTTTTATTTTTTTTACAATATCAAGATGAATTTACAAACATTTATTAGTGTATAAAAGTGTATGCAACTTACATGTGTCAAATAAAAATAAAAATATTGTTTCGAATATATTGATCACATCATATTTGGCTTGTAATTGCTAGCAAAGAGTAGCACAATAGTAGCTAGGTGCTTATTTCTATTTACAATACATCATAACATCAATATAATATATAACATAAACTAATAATTGCAAATATTTTCGTTGAAAACGATTCAAACTCGAGATGTAAGAGTATCCATAATGTTGGTTCCAAGTGTATGAATACCAACAAAGGACTGCACATTTTTTAAGAGTTCCATTACATAAAAACTCATTTAAAGTCTGGCCCCTCTGAACAGGCCTAGACCTCTTCCCTTTTTTTATTATTTTTTTTGCACAATATTCACTCACATGTAGTTGAAATGAGCCCAAAAATATAAAAAATATGCATATTTTCTTTTTGTTGAGTCCCATCAATATAATTTTTTTTTTTGGTCATTGTTGATATGACACACAATAAATTATAAAAATACATATAGTCCATATGCTTAAACGAAACTCAAACTATTTTAACTATTTGACCTGAAAGACTTTAGTTAGTTAATGTTGGAACTAGCACCTGACGCTGGTCCATCCCGATATTTCTTTTTTGAGCTAGTATTAACCCTAATATTTGAATGAACCAAAAATACACCCTTCACACATTTTTACTAGTGCCCCCAATTAGATAACACCCAAAGAAGACATCAAAACAAGAACCACCCAAACCCATGCTCAAACTCTTCAACCCCTTATCCAACTATGCACCAAAACTCCCATCATCATCATCATCAATAATTCATATATGGGTGCACCATAGCATGCACATTCCCCATCACTTTCAACAATTTTTCTCTTTTCCAAAAATTACAAAAACCACCCCTATATTTCCACAATTTCACATTTCTCCCCCTCCTCCCACCCACTCTCCCTATAAATACACCCACCAAGATCCCTCTCCTCCAAACCCAATAACCAGAGAGAAAAAAAAAACAATACTTATATAATATTTTTTATAAAAAATAAAAAATGGGTTCACTTCCTCACGTA
>JAYMTH010000483.1:0-20669 GCA_036897465.1 Pelargonium australe
AAGTTGGGGGACTAAATTGGAACGTTTTGGATAGTATGGGGACTAAAATGAACCTTAATCCTTTCCTATATTATATATGCACATTATTAGTTACACACATTGTTCTTCTAAATTTGTTGCTACAATAAATGATGAGTTTGATTATTGAGCTAACATTCGTGATAATATGTGGTGTACGTTATATGTTTAAATGTTGAATATGTGTTGTATTGGCTAACACAAACACAAACGTCTCTTATATACATTGCTTTGTAGGAAGGTTCGACCACCTATCACAAGACGCCTTTTCTTGACATTCTTTTTTCTTAGATTAACCGGGTAATATACATGTTTAGACCTTTAATTCATTGAAACTAATAGCGTTTGAATTAGAATCTTTGTTCATGATCGAATGGAAATCAAGAATCATAATGGGAATGCAATTCCAATTCACCAGTTTGATTCTTTGATCTCCAATCCCATTTGAAGAATTGTAATTTTAACTAGCTAGTTTGTTTCCAAAATTGAAATATAGGATATTTGGGAACAACTATTGTTTCTTCTGGGTCTTGGCTACACCAATCCAGCTTATGCTGCTGCAATCCAACCTTCAATCCAGTTTAATTTTGTCATTGGACACCACGATTTAATTTTGGCGTTATCGTTAATATGCTTCCCGTGCACCGCACGGGATCCCAACCTAGTTTTGTAAGTAAAATAAGTTGCAAGTCAAAGTAAAAATACCCACCTATTTATCTATAGGAGAGAAAAAAAAACGTTTTTTTTTTTCTTCAGTATAAAAATAAATAATTTAAAAGTAAATAAAAAAGAAATATGTAGAAACAGTTCTGTGAGTAGCTTCATTTGCGAAGCTGAAAGATTAACAAAAAAAGGTTCGTTGAAGCCTCTCTCTCTCTCTCTCTCCGGCTCCGAGCACTTGCGAAGAATAAAGGCAAATTCATAGAAGAACAGTGGAATTGAGCTCCGGCTCCGATCAATCTGTCCGGCAATGGAGGGAGAGGAAGGAGGAGGGATGAGACTGAGCAAGAGGTTCTCCGACAAAAGTAGCGGAGAGGTCGATTACAAGAACAAATCAGGAACAGCTTGGAGCCATTCCTATCTCAATCAGAAGCCATGGCACCCTCTCTCCTACCCCAATCAGCGCCGCAAATGGATCGCCGAGCAGACTCACAATCAGCGTGACCGCCGAGCCGAAGAAGTTGCTCGCGAGGTCAAACCCTAATTCTAGCCCTCTTTTTTTTTCTAATTTCATCGTCTTCTCTGTCTCTGCTATATTGTGCATATACAAAACCTAATTCTTTTTCCTGTTTACTGTTTACAGTATGCTCAAGAGCAGGAATTTTTCCGCCAGACTGCTCTCATCTCCAAGAAAGAGAAGGAGAAGGTGTTGTGTTTGGCTACATCACTGTTTTGTATTCGTTTATTTGTTAGTTGATTCATGAAGTTTGATTCTTTATTTCCACATTTTGTGAATGCTAATGAAACCATGAATTTAAATTCATCTCCATGAAAATAATCTAACCTGTTTTACAAACAGAACTCAATTGGACTCTGAATTTTCATATATTCTGTTAAGTAGATGTTTGTTTCATATGAAAATAAAAGGTAAGAACACTGATCATCAGCTAATGCTCACTTTGAATCTCGATGGATGAAGTTGAGATGAGTTTGTAATAACCTCTTTTGTGCTTGAGTTTTTCAACTTCCTGACAATTTCTCAATTGAGTCATGGAATTGTTATGTCAACGATTATATGGGTCAATGTCACAGCTAGATTTAATGTATTTTTTAGTGAGGTTATTTGTGTAGCATGCTGACGCATACCTTAATTATGTAGATGGAGATGATGAAAGCTGTTAGCTTCATGTACATTCGGCCACCTGGTTACAATCCTGAAAGTGCGAAAGCAGCTGATATTGCTGATGAGCGGAAAATGGAGGATCAGAATGACTCATCTCAAAATCCCCATGAAGATATTGCCTCCGCTGCATTGTAATAACGATTTTGATTTCATTTAGTCTTTTTTTTTTTCCTCTCTTTATGAAGTGCATGTTCCTTGCTGAAAAAAGAAAAACAAAGTACAAGAAATGGCTCTTCTGCCCATAAAATTGACCATAAATGTCTTATCAATGTTATTCCGGAAAGTGAAGTTGAATAATTATTCTTTTGGTTTTGTAGGCCACCAGAACATGGCGAAGTAAAGAAGAAACCAAGGCCAAAAGATGTTTTTGGGCGTTCTTTACCAACTCAAGAAGAATTTGAAGTCCTTAAAAATGCTCCACGGTATGCTAATGTGGCACACTTATTTAGCTTACAAACTGTAATCTTCATTCATTTTCGGACAAAGTGCATATACAGTACTCATTGTAGTGTGGAATGTCGTTATGTATTTACTTTCAGATCTCATAATATACTTTCGTACAATATCGATAAATGTAATTGCCTTGCAGCTGCCTTTTGAATTAAGAACATGTGCTCTACCATTCCTCTAATCCATTAAGCTCAGAATGTTCATGTTGTGTAGGATAAAGGAACAAAACAACATTCTTCTCAATAAACATCCTTTGGCGTTGATACGAAATTGATGTCGTTGATTCTTGTATAAGCCATAGTAACATCTCTTATGAAATCAAATCCTAGTCCTTAAGACATGGTTAGAGAGAGAAGTAAAATAAGAATTAACCACTAATAGGTCATAACGTCCCCTTTGTTTATTACTTGCATAATTCAGACATTACAAATGATGTTTTCAGGTTGGAGACTGGCATTGCTGGCAGGGCGAAGCCATTTGGAGTGGAAGTACGCAATGTGAAATGTGTAAGATGTGGAACTTTTGGCCATCAGAGTGGTGACCGTGAGTGTCCTTTAAAGGATGTTATAATGCCCAATGAAGAGAGTCGACTGAAGAGAGATGATCCGTTGACTGCTATCCTGGCTCACACGGATCCTGGTGAGGTCGGTTCTCTCTCTCTCTCTTTCTCGGATATTTATAGTTTTGTCGATCACACGTCAAATTTAGTTTATATTTGTGTTGTGCCGTTCCGTTGGCTATGACTGATGGCTCATTACACTCTTATACTAGTGACACAAAATAGGAGCATGCAGCATATGTGACTACAACATCTGGAAGTTTACCGTTTCTTTCTTCTTATTTTTTTCTTTTGGCTTTTGCTTTGTAGCCTTTAAAGTGGGAGCTGAAGCAAAAACCAGGTATGAGTCCTCCTCGTGGAGGGTTTAAGCCCGATGATCCCAACCAACAAATAGTTGCTGAAGACATTTTTGATGAGTATGGAGGTAAGTTCTTTCTCCAATAATTTCATCTTTTTATCCTCTACTTTTTTTAAGGGTGAGTTGCATGGCTCTTTTTGCAGATAACTTCGCTATACGTTTTTTTGTGACAACTAAACTTCCTATACTTTCAATTTTTCATTCAGTAATTAGATTGTGTTTTTTTTCCTCTTTCATCTAGTGTATGGCACACGAGCTAACATATTTTTTTCTACTAAAATACTCATTCTTACCCTTACCATAACCAACATTTTCACATTGTTGGAATTATAAAATAGAAGTACAAGAGTTAGTTGTTGAAAAAAAAAAAAAAAAAAAAAGAAAAAAAAAAGGTATATGGGGCTATCTGCAAATGGTTATAACTTTTAAGTATAGAATACTACTCTATTCGTCCCAAAATGTGTACTGTTTTTGTAGCATTTTTGTCCCAAAATGAGTGTCGTCTTTCTTTTTTTAGGAAGTTAGTTATGTATGAATTACCTATAGCATCCATATAATAAGTATTCTTTAAGATTGTTACAACACATGTTCATGGGGTTACTAGAGAATATGTACAACACTAACTTTTCTGTAATTTATCTCAAAATGGTGGAAGCCAAGACACTCATTTTGTCTTTTCTCAATTCCCGTACTAATTATTTGAGTGTGTGTATGCCAACTCGTCTTTCCCATCCGCTATTTAGGTTTCCTTGGTGACAGTAGCGTTCCAGAGTTATTGACCAATTTCACATCTAACAAGATTGTGAGGAAAAAGTCTGATAAGAAGAGCAGGCGAAAGAAGAAATCATCAAAAGATAGAAAGGAATCAGAGGCTCATAATGAAGATGGGTTAAATTTTCTTTCCGGTGATGATGAGAGGTCAAAGGAGAAGTACTCAAAGAAGAAGAAGCGGAGGACGCAGCAAAATCATTCTGAATCGAGCTCACCCGACACTTCAGAGTCAGGCAGGCATCATAAAAGGATCAGGCAGAAGCATTCACACAGTAAGTTATCTGAAAACTCAGATCATGGCCATAGAAAAAGCAAAAGCGAATTACCATATCCCTCTGGAGAGTTGGGCTCTTCGGAGCATCATGCAAGGAGAAGACATAAACATCATCGCGGAGGTAGAAAAAGCAGACACGATAATTCTTATTCATCTGAAGAGTCTGAATCCTCGGGCTCATCTGAAAACTCTGATCATGAAATGCTTCGTGGACGTAGAAGAAGCAGACACAAACATCCATATTCCTCTGGAGAGTCGGGCTGTTCAGAGTCAGAAACACATCACAAAAGAAGCAAACATAAACGTTCAGATATAAGGTTATCTGAAAATTATGACTCTGGTATCCATCGCGGACGAAGAAGAAGAAGAAAAGGTAGACGTGAGCATTCAAGTTCATCCGAAGACTCGGACTCAGACGCTTTAGAATCAGCGAAGCATCATCACAGCAGGAGCAGACATGAGCGTCCGTTAATAAGGTCGATCATCCGTAAGGGCTGATTCTTGTGATATGGCATCATGCAAGGTAGAGAAAGTAGACACTGATTTTTTGGACCCAATGAGTTTTGCGTCTTGTTGGCAGTTGAGTGAAAAGAACAAACGTTGTACTGTTATTCATAGTGATCTGAAGATTGTTGTTCAGTTCAAAGTGAAATGTTCTGCGTCACTGTTGCTCTCAGGTCTGTGTTTAGTTGTCTTGTGTTGGTCAAGTCGTTGCAGTATGTGCTGGTTCGTTTGACGTGTCGACATGACACGAAACATCAAGATTGATATTGCCACTGGATGAGCTAATGATAAAGAGATTTGGTTGAACAAAAAAGTAATCCACATTTTACATCTATCTATTGCCAATCAGTTTTAAAGTATTTCATATGAACCAAAGAGAATGGTTTGAAAAATCCTAATATACGAACTTTATTAATAAACCAAATAGGTTGTTCTACACCATAAACTGACCAATATCCTTTTCCTATCAACTCCTTACTCATAAATGATAGAGATGATAAATCGTGCTGCAATCAGGGCATCAGATTATTTGTTATTTCCCCTGCAAATGGTTGGAAATAACATTAGAAAACAAAAATAGTGGATCTATAAAATAAATAAATAAACGTGCATCTTGTGGCCTGACTCGCATTTTGGAACAATATGCATATAAACAAATAAGAGAGGATCGAGGAATTCTTACCATGCATACACTTAACGAAGTAGTCCAGCTCAGAGAACCAAATTGTTCTCTGAAGCAAAGGGGGTGGCTGTTGATAAACAAAGAACGAGAACTGGCGATGATCAGGATCATTTCTCGGCTTGGCCATCTCAACAAATCTCATGTTTACTTCTCTAGCACAACATGAATTTGCATTCTCCCCAGCCAGAGACAATCCTCGATCCCAGGCTGAATTCAGAATCTGTACAGAAAAATAAGAAACGAGAACCTATTAACACCTATGTCGCCCCAATGGTTAGACCCTCTCAACTGAAGAAATACATACAGCCTTCTGTAAAATTCCGAAAAAGCGGAAGACACAATAGGTTAAAGTGGTTGTTACCTGCCAACTCAAACCCTCAGTATCAGCAAATGCATTGTTATTTTCCATCTGCAATCCAGAGCAAGCAAACTTCACAGTTACAGGGTATTTCTTAAGAGCCTCAAAAACTGGAGAGTATCCATCCTGATTTGTAGGATTATAGTATCCTGCAGTCAACTCTGCTGCATGACTAGCAGTCTTGTACCACCAATAAACTGCAGGAACCTGCAGACGAGCGTTTTTCTGTTATGAACTATGTCTCCATATTTAATAGAGAAACATCATATAGCCCTCAAGTTCACCCTTTTGCCATTCTACTCCAATTTTCCTTCGCATTTTGCAATCACACCGAAATTCATAAGCAAAAACAACCTTGAATCGCTACATAGGTTTTTTTATATTTATTTATGGGTTCAAAGTCAGAACTTCTAATTTAAGCATTTACATATACATACAATGGGGATATAGATATACCATACGCACCTTAACAATTATTGCTACTTCCTCAAATGCAAGGCTTGCAAGAGACAACACATTATCGGCATGATCTATTAGTGACTGGGCATACCAATGAAGGAAAAAGCGCCCGTAGTAGCTATCATAATCACCTCGTTCACAAAAGAATCCTGTTTCGTGTGGCCTAGAATTATATTGACCGGCATTATCAGGTCCCCTAGCCCAGAATGAGTGTCCACGTAATTTAGCTGCTTTGCGTAAATTTTGTTGCAAATATTTGTCATAGCACTGCACAAAAGAAATCAACAGTGGTAGAAATGTGGATGTAGAACAAGAGTAATTGTAGAAAACAGAAATAACATAAAATACTCAATGATCGAAATGCCCAATATGAGGTTTCATATATAGTTACATTTGCACTAATCCAATATTTTGTATAAAGTTAAATAAACAATTGGAGATGAACATCACATTTTCAGCCTTTAGTTTTAATAGCATTATAGCATATACAAAGAAAATGGAGACAAATAAAGTAACTTGGGTTTAGCCTTTAATGGATACCTGAAACTCACCAATGCCAGGATACTTCCATCCCATCCTTTCTGAAAAAGAAGGGTACTTTAGCTCCCCAGATACCCCGAGCCCAATTTCAACAGCAGATATGAGGCCCTCAACAAATAAGTCATCAAACTCCATACGGAAGCTTCTCATTAAGTCAAAATAGGCCTGCATATATAGAGTATTAATGAGCAAAGGACACTATTATTAATGAGAAAGGGACATAAGTTGGTCTTCAGCACTTACCACCCAGTGCATGCACACTTTACAATTAACATAGCAAGAAGTTAAAAGGCAAAGACAGTCTCTCTGTTTAAGTTGAATCAAACAATTACACGTGGATTTCAAATTTCATACCTCAATACCAGTCCTTCCATTTAGAACCCGTTCTCTGTCAATGCCCCAAGATAGACATTCGGTATTCCTCCTTCCTTCACGATCTGTAAAGAATATGTCCTGGTTGTCTTTTCCAATATCCAGAACCCACTGAGGGAGGGTAATCAGCATATCAGCTGAGTCGTTTCCTCCATACTCATGAAACGCCATTACAACCTTCAGAGTGCAATAAGGATTTCAAAAGCTATTCATCAATAATGAGGAAGATATTTAGTCTGCCAGCACAGAATCCTCAAGATACTTGTAGATTTGAAGGCAGGCAGAAAGCACCAATACTAAATTACTAATGGACAAATTCTTCTCACTAAGAACCATCTTGGATTAGGCAGAAAACATGGAAAGAAATAGACAATGACACATTTTTCTCCAGCAAGAGCACTACAATTGAATGATACTCTGACAAGGATGGAGTACAGCGATATGCACATATTATCAAAATCCAAAAAAGCTACCTGCAGTTTCAGCTTGAACTCTCGGATAATGTTAAACAGATCCCTATAGCCGGACCACGTATACTTTTGAGGGCTCCAGCCTTCTACAATACCCCACCAACAATAAACAACAACACCATCAACATTTAAGGACTTCAAATGACTTAGCTCCTGTGTCATGCCTTCTGGATCAATCAACTGGCAGAAATTGTTGATAAGACCTGGCTGTTGCAAAATCCAAGGATTTTACTTAAATGTTATGGGCAGGTAATATATCTTCATATACTGATATGAAGATGAAAATGTAAAGCAGGTGATTATACACTTACTGCAAGCATTACATAAACAGGGACATATGGAGTGTTTGCAAATTCACTTTCATGCTCCCCAGAGCGAACATCTCCTATGAGCTGCACCAGTTAATAACACAATCAGATTTGCAAATAAAAGTTCAGTGGACAGTAACGCTTAGATCTTATGGCATTCAACTAACATAAAGGTCAAACAACCCCGATAAATGATTCCCTGTTCTCTTCAGTTGAATAGGAACCAATAGTTTGAAGTACTCAAAAAGTAAAAGAGGAAAGAGAAAAGGAACAACTTTAAAGTTTTAAGGCTTTCAATTAGGAATGGGAAGAGACCAAAATTGGAGGACAGGGTTAAAAATAGGTAGTCTTCATTGTTTGGATAAGTTCAGGAGGAATTTGGAAGGATGATTGGAAGGGGAACTTCCCAAGAACAAAACCAAGTCCCATAACTGATAAAATAGGTAAACATCATATGAGATTTATTTCTGTTTCTACTCCTCTGATGGCAAAGAACTTCTAAATAAGTGGAAAGGAACCCACTATTCTCTTCTCTCATCTGCTTCTTCAATTTCCTTCCTTCCTTCCTACATTTCCCTCCACCTTATCTAAAAGAATCATTATGTAAAATGGTAAAAGCTTTTGGATGGAAAAGATTAAAAGAGAAGATTTGCTAAGGTTGAGAATTTGAGATATATCATATATCCTTAAACTCGAGAAACAGGAAAAACAGAAACCAAATTGAAAATGAAATTGAAATTGAAATTGAACATGGTTGGTCTTCAGAAAATGATTAATGTTCAGTAAATATAAGATTGGTGGCACACCCTAATGCTGACTTTATACTCATTAACCTAAATAAGCAAACCAATTTTATTTAGAAGATGGCATCAGTATATCAATCTAAAACCAGAAAGAACTGAGATTCATTGTGTACGAAAGTGCAGCAAAGTCGAAAAGAATTTCATATTAGAAAAAAAAGAAGACAGATCAACTCATATTAGCAATTGATGGATTCAGTTGAATAATGAAATCTTAAACAACTATGAAACCAAAAATAAGCTACAAAATTACCTGGTCTGCCTCCAAACATTCAACAGAGTTGATGGGGCTGGCATTTGCATACTTGTCACTCTTGGAATCCCTCTCTGCGATTACAACAGAATCAAGGGATGCTGGAGACATGCTCTCATCAATTCTCAGAACTGATGGTTGACAATCTAAAGCTGCTCTAACTGCGCAACTTCTCAAAGAAGAAGCGGATAGTGGGCCTTCGACTGATCTAACAGGAAATGTTTCCTGTACAAGAAGTGGTTTAAATGGTGACTATAACAAGTAGAACTGAACATTGTCTTCGGTAACCAAGATGATGTTGCAAAAATGTGGTAACCAAGATGATGATCTATGTGTCAAATATATGAATGAACTGGTAATGATGTCTACAGTGAGGAAAAACAAAAATTGAATCCAATTCAACATGTGTGATCAGCTTGTGAGCTAAACAGGATCATTTCCTAGGTTTAACCAAGATGATGATCTATGAATCAAATATATGACTGAACTAGTAATGATGTATACGGCAATAAAAACACAAAATTGGAATCCAATTCAGCATTTGTGATTGTCTTATGAGCTAAACAAGATCATTTCCTAGCAATAACCAAATATATGAATGAACTAGAAGTGATGTCTTGCGTGAGAAAACACACATTCGAGTCCAATTCAACATGTGCGATCAGCTACGAGCTAAACAGTTGAACAAATTAGCTGAAAGATATCAAAATCAGCTTGAGAGAGAGAGAGAGAGAGAGAGAGAGAGAGAGAGAGAGACCATTTGCGAAGGAGGTGGAGATTGCCGGTAGGTGGTGCCATCGGGCTCCACAGTCCAGCCAGCCTCACGAGCGAGTGCAGCAAGCACATCGTTCATGTCAGCTCGAGCAGGAAGAGGAAAATTGCCATACTGGCGGAGTCCGGCGAGCATGCGGCTGGTGATGGCGCGGCGGTGGCGCTCTCGGAGCTTAGTTCGCTCCTTCTCCTTCTCCCTCTCCTTCTTGCGTTTGGCAGTGGAATTAGGGCCCATAGTAGCGGCGGCCGCGGCAGTGGCGGCGAAGCCGCGGGGGCGGCGGAGCTGAGATTGAGATTGGAGGTGCACAGGATGGGGTTGGGGCTGAGGGAAGTGATCGGAGCTGTGGTCGCTGAGAGGATGGTCCAGATCTTGCTTGAGGTTGTTGTTATTCATTTCTGGATCAAATCTCCATTTCCATCTCCAAAGAAGCTCTGGTGTTTGCTTTCACTCTCTGCTTGTTCTTCTTCAACCTCCACACTTCACTCTCTGCAACGATACCAAAATGCCCAAAACTCAAGAGGTAAGGTTGTTGCCTGTTGTAGTAGTCACTTTTCTACTTCTCTGCAGCTAATTACTCTTTTGCCCCTACTGCATTATAACTTGGTTTATGAATTTTGTCGTGTTTGTGTTAAAACTAAACACATTTATACACTATTCATTGTTTGTGCTATGATATATATACAACACGACTATGTAGTCCCACAAGCACGCTTAATGATTGTAATAGCAAATTATCCTTTAAAAGCACGAGCCAAGTAATATTGAATGCTTGTTAATATAGTCACGTTAAATTGGTTAAATTTGTGATCGGTTTGAACTGTGTCGTGCTAATTGAGTCATGTCGTGTTAGTGCGACCTGTTTAATTAAACAACTCATCGAATGTCGTGTTTGTGTTATGTATTTATAAACATGTCATGTTTATATTTGGTTATATAACATTTGGTCAACTTTTAACTTGACACGCATAAATTATTTTCTATCGTGGTATCCAAAACCATTATAAATAAAAAGGGTAATTGCGTCAAAACAAATTATAGACTAACTGCAGGCCATTAATGTCATTAGCTATTAAAGGGTTGTGTATTTATTATATTTTAATGTATTATGTGTCATTGTGGGCACACTCACATTTTTGAATTATAATGAAAACTACATAGCAAAGCCTCTGTAATGTACAAATTCAATGGTTTCAATCATAGGGTTCAAAGATTGAAAACCTACAAATTGTATGATCCTTGGGCAGCAACAGTAGGGTTGCAGTTCTTGCCAAACTGTTATTTACACTAAATGTTGAAACCTCACAAACCAGCAAGTGCAAAAAAAATGAATCCTCCTGTCATCAAATAAAACAAATTGCTCTCTCCCTCTCACTGGACTCTGGATGCACATTGCATATTGCGAGTAGTTCAGTCCGTTTCTACTCTCGAGGAATCAAAACAATTGTGCAGCGAAAATGATGCTACCGGAAAAAGACTGAGCTTCCCAGAGCGTCACACGCAAGACTGTCTTTTTGCTAAGTGGAAATGCTTCTCCAGTCCATTGGCCATTAGGTCTCTGCAGGTAATAAGTCGGGTCTGCAGATATCTCCGCGACAAAGTGGGCATACCCTGCGCACAATATGGTATAGAGTTAGTGATTTGTCATAGCATCAATAGCACAAAAATAACGCTACATGAAAGTCTCACCAACCATAAATATTCATATAAATTAACATGTGTACAGACTGACACCGTAGAACTGTATATTCGGGATTGGCAGTTTATCTGATCCGGCCAACAAAAGTTTTCTGATAGAACAAAAAAGGGACTCGGTGCAATATCACTTGAGAGGTGATTGACTTAACAATGATTTTAACAACAATTTAGCTTCCGTAAGGAAGCTAAAACCAGGGCAAGACACGGGAAGAGCTACACCTCTGCAATATTCTCCAATAATATGACCAACTCTGGCTCAAATGCAATATTAAGTTTGGCAACTGCTCTCTTCTACGCAGCCTAAAACAGCTTTGCTGAGTTTCAGTGGCACACAGCATATGCATTTATATTCACACTTCATACATGCAAACGAGAGAACATACACCCGCAGAAAGGGCATCTATGATATCAGCAAATACACCCAGTACCTGTGAATCTCCTTGAGCCACTTGTCTACACATGTTCTGTGAAATTCATGATGACAAGGCAATGTCCGCATACTGTCTCCTTCCTCGTACTCCACAAGGCAGATATAGCATCTATCAAAATAAAGAATCGGCAATGAAAACATAGTTAAGACCCTGTGTAAGAGATGCCAAGTACGATATTGATTTGGCATCTGAGCTGGATTAATTTGAAATATGGAGATCTATAAAGAAAACGTTGAACAAAAAGAGAAATAAGTTACCAGCTACTCCTATGGAACTATAGACATGAGACAACTTTGTCCAATGAACTATAGACATTTTCAAATATTTCTTCCCTCATTTGTCATTTTTGAAAGGGGATACACAATATAACATCAAAATCTTACACATAAACAAACACAATATATGAACAAAACAATTCTTTCACTTGCACATCAAAAGCTACCGCAAAGATCATGAAAGTTGAAATAGACAATAGACATCTCACTAGATTGTTCTAATCAAAGGTAGATATACTCAGAGCAGATATTAGAAAAAAAAAAAAAAAAAAAATGCCAACGGCAAAGCATATAAGTACTCACTGTGCAGCCTCTTCATTTTGTTGTTTCTGCAACTTGGTGTATAATTTCACAGGTAAGGAGTCCACAACTTCATTAGGAGCAGGGACAGATCCAATGGAAGAGGCAGAAGGCCGGGAGGACAAAACCACTGATTGCTGATGAATTTCATCCAGAACCTAATTAAAATAAGTCAATAAGATTCAACATATATAAAAAATAAAAATAAAAATAAAAAACTGAAACACCTGAAATCATAGAAGGCAATTATATTAAAATGACCTCAAACAAAGCTTCAGCTAACATAACAATTCTGGATATGCTAGCCCTGGCACTTGTGTCATCGTTTGAATTGGCATCACGGTTGGCTGTGCGGCACGTGCAACGACCTGTTCTATGTTGACCAGATATAATGCAAGACCTCTCATGTCCTGAGAGATTCTCAAAACGACTTCCTAATCGTTGTAGAGCACGTACCTAGAGAATTATGTAGATAACATTACCAGCATGTCTTACAAAAGGCATTGTAAATGAAGGGACGAAATTGTTTCACATAGATCCCAAGTAGCAATTGGTGTTACACTCCACAGCTCAAAGAATCAGAGTGAGATTAAGTTAGGGCAAGGGCACGCTACAATGCAATATGGATCATAAGTGGGTACAAGGAGCATCCAGGTTTAAATAGGCGACTAACAGGATTTCAGGTGGTGCTAATATTATAAAGTTGAACCCCAAGTTGCATTAACATTTAACAATCAATATAAATATAGGCCCATAACATATATAGTGATTGTTTGATAGGAATCCATTTCTGTCATTCAATTATTAGGAGAATATACCAACCTGAGATCTTATTCTTCTTCTCCGTTCAAGAAAATTTGACCTATGTTCCAACAGATCATAATATCTGCCTTCTCTTGCACGTGAAGTTGCCGCTTCATAATCTTGGTTACCAAACATAGAGTTAGAAATACTAGAAGGTGAATAAGCGGATCTCGTAGGTGAAATTCCAGCATTACTTTCATATGCTGGTGCCTCTCCCCCAACACCCCAAGTCTGTCGTCCATAACCCTGACTAGCATCTCTTACTTCTCTATCTTGTTGTAAAGGACAAAATGTCAAATCAGAGGATGATGATCGACGAAGAACTCTGTCACGAAGTCTTCCAACACTTAAAGTTCTGCTAAAACGAACATTCCGCTCGATGGGTTCTCTACCTCCAGTGCGTCTATCATAAATCCTAGTATCAATGTTCTCTACTGCAGAGTGAGTCCCAGGAGAACTTAAATTGATATCAGCCCCCATTCCAGTGCTATCACCATTTCTGGCCACACCATACACAGAAGAAGCTGTCTGATTGTCTCGCAAATTGTCAGAAGATCCGGATGCCGGAGTACTTAACTGAAAATAAGTTGAGGTGTCTTCATAACGCTGTGAGGATGTCCTATCAGTAAGAGGTCCAGGAAGCAAGTTATTGGGTCGTTGGGCTTCATATCTACTAAGCACACTACTGTTAGCCCTTGCACATTGATGGTCTTCTTCATTGTTCAATATATCAATACTTGGAGAAGATATGGGATAAGCCCTAGATGACCCTAAACTGGTTGCTCTGCTTAGTCTGAAGCTTAAATTACCAGGAATGACTCTAAAACGAGAGAGGAAACGGCTTGAAGGGTTTAAGGATTGAGTAGAAGAAGCACGGCCAGAGGTACTATCAGTTCTTGAGATTGTACCATTAATACTTGTTTGACCCCATTCATTAAGCTGAACATCAGAAGATATACCTGGCATCACATCAGACTGTTCAATTTTGTCCTTTCTGTAACAATTGATTTTCACCTGATTATTTTCTGTTTCAATCTGGTTTGTGCAGGGAGTCTCATCACCCGTTTGTTTATCCTGAATGAACACAAAGCATGAGTGACATCTAGCAGAAACAGTTTTCAATGAATAGAATAGAATCTATTGGTTGAGTTTAGAAACTATAGCTTAAGTAATAAGTGAGTCCCACTTCACATACATACTGTGCTAAACCAATCACAATGTCATTTCCGAAACAATGTTGGGGTTAAACTCATAGATGATCCCTCAACAATCCACTCATATCAAGTTTGATCGGCCAATTATTTTTAAAATCACCAATAACATATCAACTACTTGATTTCATAACCATTGCCCAAAACCTCAAATTTTGTCCCTTTAAGGTCTTTTATTATTATTTATTTTTTATTTTTTTGTCTTCACAATATTTTTAGACATTGTATGTCTCCTACCAAAATAACGTTATGTGCAAAAATTTGACTTAAATGAGTTGGAAAAATCAAAATCAAAATGTGGAGCATAAATTGGCAAAATATGAGATTTGGGGAAATGATGATGGAAATGATTAATTGAGATATGGGTGCATAGCTAAGGTATCAATTATGAATTCAACCCATTTCAAATAATGGTAAACACAGTCATCAGTCTATAACTGCAAAAAATGTTTAAAATAGCTTTAAAGGCTAGAAAGAGAAATCTGTCTACCAGGTTATTCATTTATGCCATAATAGTGAGTAAGATTGTATCAACAACCATAGCATTAGTGAATGGTAGAAGTAACGTGCTAGAAGACTAGAGAGGGATTGGCTGCCCAGCCGTTGCTAGTGACTAGTTGTTGTCTTCCTTATGAGTTTCAGAGACAAAACGATCCTAACTTAATAAAGTAGCAAGTACATAATAACAACAACAAAAGCTAGAATAGAGTAATGAGGCACTTTTTGAGTCATGAGTTCAGTTGTCACCAGTTAAAGAGGGTCTTTAAAGCTACACAATTTGAATACCAACTCCAGCTAAGAGTATTAATGGTTGCTGACCAGAGCCAGAACCCAAATAGCATCAGATCAATATCATCAGTACAATTTATTTTGGAAAAATGTTCCATTTTTGTCCTCAACTATGCAATTTTTATTCAAATTGGTCAAATCCTTTCCGGTGCCATCAAATTTGGCTAATTTCTAGGCAAGTTTTGTTGAGGTGACGCTTAAGTTAGCTAAATTTAATCAATTTCATCCACATCAACAAAAAATTATAAAGAAAAATCTCACTTCAAATGTGGCATTGTTATGTATTGGACCAAGTCGAAACAAAATAAAACAGGAACCAAATTGGAACAAAAATGAAATTGGTATCAATTCAGAAACAAAATGAATAGTTGGGAAACAAAATGTAACATTTTCCATTTATTTTCTGGGTCCTGCATTAGTAGCTTCTTTTGAGTTTTAGCTTTCCCAAAATCTAAGGCAGTAAATTATTTCACTTCTAATCTGTGCAACATGTAATTAACTCTTTATCTTCAAAACAAAGCAAAAAAATACCATTTTTTTTCTTCTCATTGTTCCCAAATTTGAAATGTCATAATGAGATTCAAATTTGAATGAATAATACAGAAACAGTAACAAAAATATTGAACGGTAAACAAAAACACCGAATGCAATAAAAGAGAGACACAGATATACATACATGGTGGTGATGATGATGATTGAGAGATCGATGAGATCCAGAAGACGAAGAAGTAGCAAGACGAAGACAAGAGGAGTGAAAAAAGCTGTTTGCTTTAGATCGAGCTTTTTGAGCGCTCGTCGTCTTGCCATTACCAGTCCTTGAAGACGAAGACGACGATGGTTTGCTGCTACTGGATCCCATATTTGGCAATGGCAGATAGATACGATTCAGATACAGAACTGAACGGAACTCATTAGCGAGCTTTATAGCTTCACAGGTTCAGATTCTTCATCTTCTTAGTCGTCGTCGTCTTCAGATCTAGATGTAAATACAGCTAGCGAAAAGCACAGAAGCTCAAGTTCTGGTCTGTGAAGCTGATTGAGGAAGATGGTTCAATAGCCATGGCATTTTGGGTCAGAACTGAGCTGAGAAATTGGAATGGAAAGAGACAAAGCAACTTGCAGAAAGAGAGTGCTTCAACTTAAAGCTTTTTTTTCTAAGAAAGAAAGAGAAAGCGATTTGAGTATCACATACCGATGCCAGCGAGCCTCTTCCTATTTCTCTGTTACATAAACTATTCGAATTTCAGGTCAAATTTCGAGGTTAAGAAAACATAACCCGGTTCTATATGCTTAGGGTTGTAGGCAGCAAATTTTAGATTGGATTTTAAGTTTTACATGTAAATTGTAGTTTGATTTGCTTTATCTTATCCACAAGGCTCGACATGAAAATAGAAAACCGAATACACTACGAGTTAACCGAGTCGTACTCCTGTAAAAGAAAATGGGTCAAAATTGTTTGCATTTCTTGACATAAACGGGCCTGCTGTACCCGCACTTCCGTGCTACCTTTATTTGAATTTGAGCGAAACTAAATTATTAACTTGAAAAATAATTGGTTCGTAATGTTACATTTCAAAATTCAAATTTTATAGTATAGTATGTATATAGCCCCACACACTACCCTTCCTTTACCTAATAGTACAAGCTATTTAGTGTTATTCTGGTCCAGCCAAGCCTTCCTTTTCATACACATAATTGTATTGTTTTACTTAAATTGCCCATAATAATATAATTACTTGTTTATTTCCAAAACTACATGAAAATAGAGGTAGATTTGGTTTTGATATTGTTGTGCACATTGGTTGCCATCAAACATCACTGTTGATGAGTAATGTGCAGTGAGGAGCAGCAGAGGCAGAACCAGAGGTTTGTGATTGACAACATTTATGTGGAAAACAAGCATAGCCACTCTTGAGTATTGACCAAGACTTGTTTCCAATACATGGTCCCCATTACTCCAAGCCACATGAAACCAAACCCCAAGGATTGGGGGTAGAGCTGGCATTCCAAATTTTATGTTGGACTTTTTCAGGTTCGGGTTGGAAAAGGAGTAACCCGACCCACATTAATTGTGGATATATGGCCCGACCCTCCCACGCTAAAATACGTGCCCATGTGTTGATATGTAACACACGGTCCCCATTACGATGATAAAAATACGTGCGTTTTTCTAACCAGTTCTAACCATTGCATCTTAATCTAGTGTGGTTCTTGATTCATGCATGCATTACATTGAAACAAGGCTAAAACTGTAAAAATCATCCCAATACCATTGGCAATCTCAGAATAATCAAAGCAATTATTGCTGGGAAGTTTGGCAGATCCAACAAACCATAGGGATCCATTTTTCTTTGCTTCATGATCACATAGAGCTAACCAAAATGCACACCAATTCACATTAAATCAATTTTCACATCTCATTTTCAATGCTGTATACAAAACTGAACACACAAGATCCACAAAAAGATCATGAATTAGGCACATTAATGTTCAAAACTTCTGCATGGTAGTTTACTTACAAAAGTGCCTCAGCAAGCAAGCACCGGGACCATTGTGGATGTTGAGATCAGAGATGCTTTCTACTTAACTGCCATGCAAACTGATCAACAGCTACCATGGCACGGGACGCTGATCCTATTGACCCGTCATACCTGCAGTGCGACGGGAGACAATACGTCAAATTCCATATATGATGTTTACACACTAACTTGATAGTGAACTGAGCCAACAAAAATGAGCAAAGCTTACAATGCAACCAAAATGAAGGATGCTGTCTGCATAACTATAGCACCTTCACCAGCCGGTTTTGATGTGTTTATACACCTTGCGCAGAACCAATTCTCGTGAATGGATATGACCAAGTCTGTCAGAAGTATGCGATCAACCATATTGTAAAATCATATTACTCAAAGATAACAAGCTGAACTCACAAAGCGCACATGACAAAAGATGTACTTCCTCGGGGCTCTGTCCCTAAATGAGTGTCCACTTTCGTTAAACAATAGTCCCAAAATGTGTGCCCACTTTTCTTTTTTTGATTGTTAGTTATGCTTGAATTACCAACAATATTCTTAAGATAAGTTATTTAGAATCTTTGAGTTTGCTACGACAATAGCACTTGAGGGTATATAAACGGGAAACTTATCCTTAATTTTTACAAAAATGGAAATGTGGACGATCATTTTGGGACATAGATGATATAGGGGATGGATACAGATAGCAAACATGAACAGCAGAGCAAACCCATTAGTGTCAATCACATAACATTCACCTTGCACGTCATATCACACAATAAGTCTTGCGAGTTCAATTCACCCGTCAACGTTTTTTTGTTTGTTTGGATATACCGACCAATTATATTCACTGGATGAATATTCATCAAGTTGCTAATATACAAGGTAGAAAATAAAACATTTAAATTTCTTTTGCTAAAATCCATGTTTAGGTTCTAAATGTTGGTTAGCCTTTATCTCAATCACTATGTTGGAAACTCCACATGCATGCGGCAACCAGGAAATATGACCAACATTTTGGTTATATGAGAAACGAGAGGCGGACAGAAAGAAATATTTATCAAAATTCAGGCTAGCAAATAAACATTATCTGACCCTTTTACTACCCTATTGAAGCCATTATTATTGTCCATTTTGAGTCCCTTCAGAAGCAATCAAGGGAAACCATTCGGCATTACATTTGCAGCTTGAACAGAACTTACATTGGTTTTGCCCAATAGTGAAGCTATCCGTCTGGAGTTTGTCCCGTTTAATGAAATCAACAAATTGACCCAATTCAATTGGATTAACGTTTATTCCTTCTTGTTCTGCACTGCAAGCACCCAAATCAACACTCAAATACTGTTCTAGCTAGATGGAAGAAAATAATGAAACTCTATTTAAGTTAATGAATGTTCACAATACAGTACATCAACTGACTTAAAGGTATATGCTATGCAGCCAACTACAAGTAGCTCGAGTTAAGCATGGAAATAGACCACTACTCGTGTGTTCAGATTCTATTCTGGCTTGAAACGGCAGAGAAAGAAACTATTTATTAGATCCCAACAAAATCTTCGGCTTTATAAAATCTAAGGATCAAACTCTTAGTATGAAAAACTATAGAAGCAGCAGCATAACAACTCATAATCAGGTACAAAATCAAGGGCATAGATGAGAGAGGAGCTTGAATGGGAGGGGGTCAGAATCGTAGTGGACTCATTTGTTTCTGTGAAATTCAGGAACCTAAAACAGTTGTGATAAGTTAACAAATGCTAAATTTGAGGCCTTTTTTACAGGATCAAGCAGCAAGTAGATATATCTCGCAATTTTTTTGCATATTCATAGGCATTGAACAGCCATAAGAGCTACTCGTTCTCAACGAAACAAAATTCTTCCAAATTTTATTGTATATTAACTACAAGTACCTCGAGTTAAGCAATTCTAAAGCAAAAAAATAGGGACTATCACCACTTGTGTGTCTAGATTCTATTGTGACTCAAAATGATTGAGAAAGTAGGAACTACAAGTAGCTTGAGTTAAGCAATTCTAAAGTAACTAGATACTCCCACAAATTTGGCATAGTCATAGACATTAAGACACCGGAAGAGCTACTAGTTCTCGTTCTCAACGAAACAAAATTCTTGCAGGTATTATAGTACATTAGTTTAATTAAAGTGAAACACATCAAGTAAACAAAAAAAGAAATCAACAGATTTAAGAAAACCAGGAACAAGTCATGCATTTTGAAGGAAATAAGCACAAAGATCTATCATTTGACAACTATGTAGAAAACAGTGTACCCTAAACCAAAAACCCTCGAACAATAAAATCGATTAACCTTACATTGTAGACAAGAGACGAGAAGGCCCAGTTGGATCATGATTAAGTAACAAAGCAGCCTTTAGAGGCTGTCCTGCAAATTGCAACAACCAAATCAGTTCATGAACCTTAATATATATAACCA
The DNA here is from genome assembly GCA_036897465.1 of Pelargonium australe. Classification (NCBI taxonomy): domain Eukaryota; kingdom Viridiplantae; phylum Streptophyta; class Magnoliopsida; order Geraniales; family Geraniaceae; genus Pelargonium; species Pelargonium australe. Next base: position 20,256 of record JAYMTH010000483.1, read on the forward strand.
TGAAAAGCTTGATTTGAGATTGAGACTGACCAGAAGAGCCAATATTAGTAGAAGCCCACTTCTCCCAGGTCTTGCGAACAAAAGACCAATCCATCGATACTTAGCTGAAAAAAAGGAAACAAATTGATTAGAAACATAAGTACCAAGAGAAGAAAAAAAAAACGAATTTCTTGTGTGGTTGAGAACTGAACTGAACTGGGAAGAAAGAGAAAGCCAATTGGAGCAACTACTGGCTTCTTCGGCTGAAGCTGCAACGCACCGGCACAAGCGCACAGCTCAGTCTCAGTCTCAGTCTCAGTCTCGAGTGTGGGTAACGGTTGAATAATGCGGGGTTTTGGCCCAACCCATTGTAGACCCGTTTTTGTTCGAGCTAGAAAGACCTAACCCGGTTAGAGATGGCCATTACGGTTTTAA
>JAYMTH010000484.1:0-20645 GCA_036897465.1 Pelargonium australe
CATTCATATGCATGTTCTTGAACAATGAAGAAGAATGACAAATCTGTCATTTTAAAAGTTTTGGAAGTCATGTGCACTGCACATGATGAGAGAGAGTAATTTTTCATCCAAGTTAACTGAAGGAACAACGATTGCATAGTTTAGGGTAGTCGAAAGTTACAAAAAATAGTTCAGGATAGTAAGTTGTAAAAGAGGGATAGTTCAGGGTAGCCATATGTAGTTACCCTTTTTTTTGTAGATAGATATGCGAATCGAATGACCCACAAGTTAGTTATGTCATCAGCCTCTTTGATAGAATTGTTGGGTGGGTTGACCTTATAGCCTCTGGCTCTATACCGTGTTTGTTGTCGTTCGATCTGAATTAATGATTTATTAGTCTTCTTCGGTCAAAAAATAAAAATAAAATCAAGGATTAAACTCCGTGTGGGTTCCTAAACTATCCACTTTATTCTGTGTGGGTCCCTAAACTTTATTTTGTTCTGACGCCGTCCCCGCATTATCCAGTTTGTTCCGCCAAAGTCCCTACCGTCAATTTTAGTGACAGAATCGTTAACTATGCTGATGTGACACATTAAAAATTTATTATTTTTATTTTAAAAATGTGCCACGTCAGCATAGTTAACGATTCCGTCACTAAAATTAACGGTATTATTTTTATTTTCAAAAATGTGCCACGTCAGCATAGTTAATAGATTCCGTCATAAAATTAACGATATGGACTTTGGCGGAACAAAGTTGATAGTACAAGGACGACACCAAAATAAAACAAAGCTCAAAAACCCACGCGGAATAAAGTAAATAGTTTAAGTACCCACGCGGAGTTAAAACCTAAAATCAAAGTACTCATTTTGGTGACTCACGGTAGACTTATAGTGGTACATCATAGAAATTTAGGGTTGATACGTGAAAAATGTCATATTAGCGTCCTCCCAGGCAAAATCCTTCTTTGCTCAAAACATAAGCGGAGCTCTAGGGCATTCTAGTTTCTCCTTTTTTTGCTTTGAATCAAAACAGTCACTCGGACTCAGAGACACACTAACTTCCGAGCTCCACTGTCTCAGGCTAACGCAGAACCTCATTACAAGTATTAGGGTTTTTGCGCTTTGAACAGCAAAGCAGCAGAAGAAGAAAATGGGCTTCTCAATGCAACCCTACGGTATACAGTCTATGCTGAAGGAAGGCCACAAGCACCTCTCCGGCCTCGACGAAGCTGTCATCAAGAACATCGATGCCTGCAAGCAGCTCTCCATCATCACTCGCACATCTCTCGGCCCCAATGGTACTCATCTGCTTACACCATCCCCATTGTTTACTCGTTGATCCGTTTTCTGCATCCATTTCTGTTATGTTCCTTAGCCGTTCGTGATTGTGCCTATCCGTGTCATTTTTGTTTTTCATTTTTCCAGATTCATGATTGTATTTTACTGTTATTGTTCAGAAATGAATATGACACAGAAACAATTGGAAAATTTTGTAGTTGAAATATAATGTCGAAGATTCTCAGTTTTCTGAGTTCACCATTCTAGAGATCTTGGGGCTACTTATCGCTGTGCTTGGTTTACTGAGCAGTGTGCCAGTGTCTGCAATAGGAATTATTAGATCTTTTCTTATTGATTTAGTGTTCTTTTTAAAATTTATCAGGTATGAATAAGATGGTCATCAATCATCTGGACAAGTTATTTGTGACTAATGATGCTGCAACTATTGTGAATGAGCTTGAGGTTCAGCACCCTGCAGCCAAGCTTTTGGTTTTAGCTGCCAAGGCTCAGCAGGAGGAGATTGGTGATGGTGCTAACTTGACAATTTCCTTTGCCGGCGAGCTTCTCCAGAACGCTGAGGAGCTTATCAGAATGGGTCTTCACCCAAGTGAGATTGTCAGTGGATACACAAAAGCCATCGCTAAGGTTTGTCCTTTCTTTAATCAAGTTGGTGCATTGATTGTCTGTAAGGGTTGGATCACATTGTAGAATATGCTGATTAATATATTTTTTTATTTTAAATTCAGACACTTGAAATCTTAGATGAGTTGGTTGAGAAGGGTTCTGAAACCATGGATGTGCGGAACAAGGAGGAGGTTGTTTCCAGAATGAGAGCGGCAGTGGCTAGCAAGCAATTTGGACAAGAAGAGATTTTATGTTCTCTTATTGCAGATGTAATTAGAGCCATCTCAATGTTGACTGTTATGTTCTTTCTATGAGATAGTGTCTAAAAGTTTGGAATGAAATTTCTTTTTGGGTATTGTAGGCATGCATTCAAGTTTGCCCAAAGAATCCTGCCAACTTCAATGTGGACAATGTTCGTGTGGCAAAAATTGTGGGTGGAGGTCTGCATAATTGTGCTGTAGTGAGAGGTATGGTTTTGAAGAGTGATGCCGTGGGGACTATCAAGCGGATGGAGAAGGCGAAGGTTAGCCCTTATTTGATATTAAATGTTTTTCTTGTCCACGGAAAAGTTGCTCAAGTTCCTTAGGTAACCAATATAGTTATTTTACTATGGGAAAAGGATTAGAACTCTTTTCCTTTATTTTATTTTCTAATCTTTCTTACTAAAACCTTTTATCTATAGGGTGTGAATTTTCTTGTATGCATGCTCAACATTTCGACTAGTCTGATTGTTTTTAAGTTAACATTTATTTACTCATCGTAAAGTTTGAATAGAATCCTTCTTGATGAGTCTGCTAGTTGTATTTAGCTATATGAACTGGTATAATTCATTCTAACTATTTCAGGTTGCTGTATTTGTTGGTGGCGTTGACACATCTGCAACTGAAACAAAAGGAACAGTTCTAATTCATACAGCTGAGCAGGTAATACTTCTAAAATTTCCATTTAGGTTCTCCTATCGTGATGTATCACCCTGGAGAGGCGAGTCAGTATATACATATGTACGTGTGTGTGCGTTCTTATCTGGTATTACTTATCCAGTTGCTCTTCTTCCTCTATGCCATGAGAGGATAGAAAAATTACATCATAACATAGTCATAGGCTCATAGCATGCTAAAGTTTATCCTTGATAGCAAATCTTGGTCTAAGGCAATACTATAGAATATTGGTTTGATTTATTTATTTTATGTAATAGGTAGTTCTGGCTTTCCTTGTTGGTACTGTGCTGCTTGCGGAGTCAATTGGATTTGGTTAATTTCTGAATTTTGTTCTTTGCTTCATTATGTACTTTAAAGCGGCTGACTGTCTGACACCTTCACTCAATAAATTAAAGTTTTCCATGTGGGAAAAAATTTCATTGAATATATTACATGAATTTGAGTATCCAGGTTCTTTTCAGGGCCTAGGTTACTTATGAAATTACTCTCTCTCTCTCTCTCTCTCTCTCTCTCTCTATTCTCCTGGAGTTCTAGATCTTTTTCATTTGAAATGTATTCTTCATATTTGATACCTGTATAATTGCTTAGCTAGCTCTGCTGCTGTGCCAGTGAATTGAGAACCTTATGCTCCTTTGTTTCTCTTTCTTGCTTTGTTATTAACTACTGTTCAATATCTGATTGTGGAATATTTAGTGAAACTCATAATTTATTGGCATGTTGTAGCTGGAGAATTATGCAAAAACCGAAGAAGCAAAGGTGGAGGAGCTTATCAAAGCTGTTGCTGAGTCAGGTGCCAAAGTTATTGTTAGTGGACAAGCAGTTGGGGAAATGGCATTGCATTTCTGTGAGCGTTACAAGTATGACAAGTTCCATTGCCTTTTCCTATATCTGTTTTCCATGATTTGTATTGTCATTATATTACGGGTTAAATTCATAATTGATCCCAACATGCATTTTCCATCCAGCATTTAATAGAAATTGGCATATTTCGTCCAAAATTTTAGAATATTACATCAAAAAATTGAAATGTTTCAGCCCAAATGGATGAAAAATGCATTTATGGGCAATGGTTATTAAATTGAACAGATGATCATTAGTGATTTGAAAAAAAGTTGGAGGATAAAATATGATATATGTGTAGTTTAATTCAGGGATCAATTACAAATTTAATTCTTATATGATTATGCATAGTTTAATTTTTGATATGACACGTGTTGCAATTTTTTTGCGTTCATTTGAATTTTATTGCAGTTAATACATATTGTCTGGTTTTAAGCATTTCATATTCTTTGTTAAGGCATTCCTCAGTTGTGTTTGTTTTGTAACCTTGAATTTCTTGCTTACAGGCTCATGGTTCTAAAGATCAGCTCAAAATTTGAATTACGGCGATTTTGCCGTACAACTGGTGCTGTTGCTATGGTAAGTTCAAAATGTGGTTGTTGGGTGAAAATTACTCTGATTTCTAATGTAATTTGTCATTGTTGATGCAGTTGAAGCTTAGCCAGCCAAATCCGGATGATTTGGGATATGTGGATTCTGTTTCAGTTGAGGAAATTGGTGGTGCTAGGGTATGTTCAAACGTGTCACCTCAGTCACAGGATCTTGTTCCAGAATATTCTGCTGTTGTTTTGTTTTCTTTCTATAATTTCCATCCCTAATACGTGATACTCTGCCCTTCATCAATGTTATATAGGTAATTGTTGTGAAGAATGAAGAAGGTGGAAACTCTGTTTCCACTGTGCTATTACGAGGAAGCACTGATAGTATACTTGATGACCTTGAAAGAGCAGTTGATGACGGAGTCAATACATATAAGGTATTGTCATTGACTAGGAGCGATTAAAATCTATCTTGTTGAAGATTTTTCTTTAAGTAAATTGCCATTGGAACCTTGATATTTCATTATTTCCATTAGTTTGTTCATTGGGTGTGATATATTGATGTAAGTATTTTCATTATATCTGTACAGGCAATGTGTAGGGATTCCCGCATAGTTGCTGGAGCTGCAGCTACTGAAATCGAATTGGCTAGAAGAATTAAAGAATTTTCTTTTAAAGAGACTGGGTACTTTGTTTCTGTTATACTTTCTGAGTTCAGTTACACACTTTTGGCTTAAGCCCTTATCTCCCCAGCAGATTTGGTAGCTTAGAGATGCTCATCTCAAACTTTCCTGAAATGAAAACTAAAATATATATTAAGAGATCAGAATGTTAAATCTCTATGCTTGCAAGCTTATGTTTTGTTGTTATGGTTACTCTTACTAATAAGACATCAACACTGTAACCTGGATCTAGAATTTGATCTGTTTGTGTATTCTTCAGATTCGGTAAACCATGACACCAAAAGCCTAAGACTCTATGAACTTTTGATTTTGCAGATTGGACCAGTATGCAATTGCAAAGTTTGCTGAAAGTTTTGAGATGGTACCTAAAACCTTGGCTGAGAATGCCGGGCTAAATGCAATGGAGATTATATCTTCTCTGTATGCTGAACATGCATCTGGAAACACCAAGGTGGGCATTGACCTAGAGGAAGGTGTATGTAAGGACGTTGCAACTACAAATGTCTGGGACCTCCATGTTGCCAAGTAAGCTATTCCTTGCATGTTTATATTCACTCGTACGTTCATATGGACATTTCAGCGTTACTTAGTTTTCTCTCAGTGTATCACTTTTAGGATGAATCCATATTTTTTCTGTTCAGAAGTTAAGTGTAATTATGTTTCCAATAGACAACTACTTCGAGTTTAATTCTGCCATTTGTAAAAAGGCAATTCATAACCCCTTATGCCTAAATATCCACGCTTTAAAACCTTCCTAGTTCACATTATTGATAGATTTCCCTGTTTCTCAATGATCTGCCATGATCTAGTTGGTGGTGAATGGTCATTTGACTGCCAAAGAACACCATTTATTTTGCAATATCATCTCTTTCTCACTCTCTCAAACACACAACCTCACAATTGGTTCTACCATGAACAAACAATTTTTTTTCTTCCACTTTCCACTATTATCTGTCGCCCTGCAACAGTTGTACCTTGCCACCTGGGAAATTCTCTGGTGAGGTATTACTTTAACATTATGATTCTGAATAATTGTTTTATAAGTAATTACAAATTGTCAAACATCCTCTTTCTTCCATGGGCTTTTTAAGAGGCTCTTTGTTCAATAGAGTATGGTATATGGTGGTTTTATTTATGTAAATGGCATTAATTTTTGTGTCTGGATTTGTGGCAGGTTCTTTGCTCTTAAATATGCTACGGATGCTGCTTGCACTGTTCTACGTGTAGATCAGGTAATTGATCAGCAATCAATCTTCCATGGCTGTCTCATTCTTGCTGTAGTATTGTTTTGTTTTTTGCAAGGAGATGTCGACTTTGATTATATTTTGCTAATATATTTGTGAGCGTTCACCTATTTTTTTTATCACATAAGTTTGATTAGCCTGACTTTGAATTATGGCGTTGCAGATTATTATGGCTAAACCAGCAGGTGGCCCTAAACCTCAGCAGCCCGCAGGAATGGATGAGGATTAAACTAGTGGATCTCAGAACAAGAGTATGTAAACAGGGTTTCATATTAGAGAAACCAACAGTTCGTCTTCTGTGCAAGTTTTGGAATGACTCTAATTCATGTAAGATTTTTGTTACAATTGAGGTTAGTAGAATGTATTTTGGTGCCTGGAATGAATAGCTGAGTTTGGATTTTTTTTTTTTTTTTTTAAACCTTATTTTTGTGCCCCAAGGTTTTTGTGTGTTAATATAGATTGCTTCTCCACAAATGAAGATGGTATTTAGTTATCCCTATGCCAACTGGAATTGAAAGCCTTGGGATTTACATGTCTGGTTGCAGAAAGGCTAAACTATGATTTTAGGTATTTTGTAGGTTTGCGATTTCGGACTGACTGTGACAACACAAACTTAAATAGATTTGAGTTAAACTAACTTGTGGTTGTGTTGACTAGCTCAACTCATTTAACTATCGAGTCATTTGTGCGACAAACTTGTTTAATCCGCTGAATTAATGGGTTGTTGATCTTATTTATTGACAAATCGGTTTAAGGATAAAAATATATTTTTTCAAATATAAAGCGTAAAAGATGACCCAAATAAACTAAATGAGTCAAATATATCATATCATCTTGTATCGGACAATTCCCAACCTGTTTGCTTAAACATGTTGTCGTGTAATTTCGAACCAAATGATTAACGTTTGTGGAATTGTGTCACGTAAATCTACTCATAAATGGTTGTGTTTGTGTCATGTAATTCAAGTATTCAATCCGTTTAATAATTGAGTAGTGATCGAATTGATTCATTACTCTAAATACTGAACTTTCACTCCACACGAACATGACGCACAAGTAGGAATAGTTGCCTCTTAAGTTTTTTATTCAAATTGAGAACGGTTAGAGTTTTGTAATTCCATAGTGAACTTGGTGTAAGATTAACTTTCAAACCAAAAAAAAAAAAAAAAAAATCATGTGGGATTATAGTACCAAATTAGGACTAGGAAGAGAATCTATTGTCTCTTTTTTGTTAAGATGTTTGTGTAAGTAAAAACTGAAAAATCCTTTGCAAGTGAAACTAAGATATTGATATAAAGCCAAAATGAAGAAAGGATGAGCCTACTACCAGTGGTACTGGTAGTCACTCACTCACTGCCACTGGTGTTGGTGTGTGTGGAACCACTAAACACTAAGCTTTTGTTTCTGTTTCTAAATTCATCTTCAACTCTCTCAACTCATGGCTTCTCTCCTTCCCTTCTCTCTCCCAAAACTGAATATCATCAAGGCCTCTTCTTCATCACCACCTTCTCTCTCTGCAACAGCTACTACTACCCTTTCCATTCCAGAGTCTCTTGATGAGAAATTTGGCAGAAAAGGCATCAAGTTCTTGGAATCCAACAACACTCCATTTGTGGAGATGACTGTGAGGAATGGCAGCTCCATGAAACTCCAGATACCCAATGCTCATGTTACTTCCTACAAGCCCAAGGTCTTCTGGAAAGATGATGGCTGTGAGGAGATTCTCTACACTGTTCCTGCTGGTGGGGCTGATTCTTCCAAATCCAAAGGTGGGATTGGTTTGGTCATCAATGATTCCACCTCCAAACCCTCTCTTCTTTCTGCTTCTGAATGGACTGTCAAAGGTGCAGACTCTGATGCCATTGATGCTCTCCAGGTATTTGCTTCAACTATTGTTCCTTTTTCTCTGCTACCCAATTCACAATGACACATCTACTCCCAAAGTGGCTAGTTGCTTTGGAATTTGTTTATAGGTTTGACAGTGATTCTGGGGAGAGGGATGAGCTTTAACAGTGACATACACTCGAACGAGGATTAGTCTGGGTGCGGTAAAATGCTTAAAGATGCTAACAGCGAGTTTGTGGGCCCGTTCAAGAACCTCATGGTTTTGACCGATAAAAGACCAAAACCATTGCTTTGTCTCCATATATTTCATGAAATCTTTGAACTTTATTCTTGATTGCATTCATATGAAAATGAAACTTGAGTTTGATATCCTGATTATGCAACAAACATTATGTACTGGAAGTAGGTGTTTCCAAGACCTTGTGAACATTATGTACTAGGCTCTTGATTTGAAGTCTATTGATGTGAATTCATTTTCTTGAAATGGAACAGCATCGCGAAGAAGATAGTGATGATTCTGCTGCGTTCGTTCTTTTGATATCTTTGCCATTTTGGTTGGTTGCAGGTTGAGTTGTGCTGCACTGCAGGAGCTCTTGACATCACTTATGTCATCTCCCTGTATCCACACAGCTTAGCAACAGCTGTTATAGTAAAGAACACTGGCCGCAAGGCTGTAACGCTAACGAGCGCCATACTCAGCCACTTGAGATCCAAGAAACGGAGTGGAACTGCTATTCAAGGACTACGAGCCTGCTCTTACTGCACACACCCTCCTCTACCCTCACCTTTCGAGCTTCTTTCTCCTGCTGACGCAATGAAAACTGAAGATCCTGGATGGTTCTCTTTTGAGGAGCCTGAGAAAAAACCAGGCTCGTGGACGTTGCAAGATACGCCTATTACCCTTTTGAAACACAAGCTCAGTAGAATATATGCCGCGCCACCAGAAGAGAGATTGAAGGGAATTTACAACACTGCTCCTTCAAAGTATGAAACCATTGATCAGGTAACATTGGCACAACAGAACACAAACTTAGGACATAAAAGATATGATCTTTTTGGTGTACACTCATGATTCTTTGTGTTTGTTGCTGGTTCATGTCAGGGACGGAAGCTGTTCTTCAGGGTGATACGGATGGGATATGAAGACATTTACATATCCAGCCCGGGTTCCTTCGCAGAAAAGTATGGCAAGGACTATTTCATATGCACTGGTCCTGCCTCAGTTCTGGTACCTTTGGAATTGGATCCTGATGAAGAGTGGAGAGGAGCACAGATCATTGAGCATGACAATTTGTAATTACATCTTTCAAGATATTTATCGTCAATACTTATTCTAACTTCTTCTTTCCAATCCCTCTGGAAGTAGGATCGGTTAGTTCCTCGAAAATTGGAATTGTATTCACCAAGTTCTGCTATTCACGCGAGATGTCGTTGTAGTAATATAATGGCAAATTATACGAATTGTGCTCGTAAATATAAATGTTGTCAAGTTCCATATGCAATCATTTTTCTCTGGGCTTGCAACTGGTTCAAGAGATGGTTTTGATGATTTGAAGACAATTTCACATGTTTGCCTGTTGCACATGGAACAAGAAACCAGAATTTACACAAGAGAATCAGAAACATTGGCATTAATTTCTCCATTCTAATTTTGGTTGAGAACATGAAAAAGGTATGGCAATTTGTATTGTGTATCAGAGAGAACAAAAAATGAGAAGATTTTGACAAATTTTCTCCATGAAAAGATAAGGTTGTTTGTTGTCTGCCACTGTGATATGCAGTAAAAACATGAAGGGTAAGCTTCTAAAAAATCTGAAAATATCTGTATAGTCTTCAACAAGAACCAACCATAAACACTGCTCAGATTATCCAAAAATGCAAGCTTTTATCAGTCTCTCAAGCCAAGGCAAAAAGGATAAGTGGACCCCATCTCTCTTGACACAACTTAACATATTGCTCTCAATCCATCTTCCATTGCCAAGAAGCAATTCAATGGCTAGCAGCTCAATCTTCTCTCCCAAATTTACACCTACATCTAATAAGTATCCATCCATTGCTGTTTCCTCCATGATGAGTACTAAGAACCTGACTTCCTTTGCCTCTCATCTTCCCTCTATGCCACTTCAATATGTGAACTGCAAGAGAGATTTCCCAATAGCTAAAGTGGCTTCAATCCCGTATGAACCTGTCAACCAGGACTACTTGGAGGGAGAGTTCAGTGGCCATGGAGTCACCTTCGAAGGTATTGGAGACAGCTGCGTCGTCAAGATGGAGCTACAAAACGGAAGCATAGCTAAACTGATGCTTCCAAGTGGATTGATCACCTCTTACAAGGCTCACATGTGGCATCAAGGTGTAGTTGAATTATTGCACACATCAGTCTCAGAGGGAGTGGATGATGATGATGATGATGATGATGATGGTGATGATGAAGCTATCATACAAGGAGGCATTTCGTTAGCCTTGAGCTTCGAAAGTGGTGACCAAGAATCATGGTCTCCAAGTACATGGTCTCTTCATCAAGTTAGTGGTAGCCCTGCTGACTCTATTCAGGTATGTTCATGAACCTTCTTGCCCTTTTTATTTTTGTTGGAACTTCAAAATGTTGAGCAAGCTCTTGAACCTGAGAAATGCAGATAGAAATGATTAGCAATGATCCAGAGAGGAAGATCAGACTGAAACACATTGTGACTCTTGAAGAAGATTTCTTAAGCTCGGAGCTCGTTGTGTCCAACTCAAGCTCCACTTCTCTCAAATTGCTAGGTGGAGTGATAAGCCATCTTACAGTGAGCTCACCTGATGCAATTTATGTTCTTGGATTAGAGGGATCAAGTTTCTTCACCAGGAAGCCTATATTGTCAGAATTTGTGATAACTCCTCCAGACTATGGTCTAAAGGACCAACCTGGCTATGGCCAAGTCTATGGTAAGATGTCACTAGGAGCACTTATGTCCACTTTGGGTTCAAGAAAACAAAGCAATGCCGATGAAACAGAAAGCAGTAACTCTAGTGCAAGCGAAGAAGATGACATTGAAGGCGAAGAGGATGATGGCTACAAGCAACTGACTGATGAAATGTGTAGGATATACACCTATGCGCCTCGGGCCTTCACAGTCATGGACAGGGTAAAGAAAACTTTGCTAAATCTTCACAAAATTATATATCAGAAGAAACATGTAAATGAATTATTGAAGCTGACAATTATGTTACCTGGTGAAACAGGGAAGAAGGAACTCATTATCAGTAGGGAGATCTGGGTTCGAAGAATTATACATGATGAGTCCTGGCTCAAATCATGAATTCTACAGCAAGTATGCTTATATATGTGTGGGGCAATCAGCTATGCTTAAACCAATCATTGTAGGTCCAGGAGACGAGTGGAGAGGCGGGATGTTTATACACAATCCAAATCTCGAATGAAGCATTTCTGTTTCTTCTTTCATGCTCTAATTTGCATTTGATAGAATAAAGATAACATACTCTGTAGGTCTGCTCCCATCTCTGTCTATTCTTGTGAGATTATCGTAAACCAATATATTTTGCAAACTGTTGAGAGGGGCTTTGGTATTAAGTATAATTCATATTTGATCAAATACCATTGTAGAACAGTTACAATACAAGCAGTAACCTCTTAGATACTAAGCAATTGTTCACAAAAAGTACCGTTTAACAATGGCGGAATTGTATTCTTCAGAAGCTTCCCTATCACCAGAATCACCTCACTGAAACCCATATTTTAGAGGGAATGTTCAAAGGGACACAGATCACTGAAAGAAGAGATTGAAATAATGCTCCCATGGATCTAAAGTTAGCATTAGAGTTTACAGAGCAAATGAAAATAATGACCATACAAGTTTTGCTGGCATTTTCATGAATCTAAAAACAGTTGTATAATGAATCATGAACTTTGAGCCCAGCCACAAAACTTGAATTCCACATGCTTAAGCCAACCATTGTATGTCATGAAGTGATTGTGGAGAAGCAGACGGCATTTACACTACTGGAATTTCTAATGGCCATGAATGTTCTCGGCAGTGGACTTTTTAGTATTAGTGTGCTGAATATAAATCTACAGAAGCATAGAAAAGAAAACCAGTACTTGTTCAGGTAGTTTACAACTTCAATGCAGGACATTTCATGAGCTGAAAGGTGGTACTGAATACTGATATCAGGTTTAGTTTAGTTTAGCATATTGGCACAAAACTACCAGATGTGTATATTGAGAAGTAGAACTCTTCTCTTGCTTGCACAAGGACAAGGATAATGCAGACCTATATTTGTTTAACCGTCATAAAATAAGAACAGAAGCATGATGATCAACCATCATAAAATGTAATCAAGCTTATGGGAAAAAATACTTAGATTTTTTCCTACATTGACATGATAAAAGAAACCAAGCAAAGAAATGATGTTTCTCATAAATGGGAATCTTTTACTCCTGTGGAGCACATTAAACAATCCACCCTTAGTTGCATAACTAATCTCTAGATATTGTTACAATAAAGACGGACTCTCATTGTGGCTAACTCAATTTTTCTTACCTAATCTATCAAGATTTGATACATCCATGACTGAACTAAGTTGGAACAAGATGAGAGCCTTCATTTGGTCCTTCGATCCCCAGATGAGCGATGAAAGCTGCAATTAGCATAAAAAGGAGGCCAACAATAAACTTAGAAGCAGTCATCTTACGAGTCCTTCTGATGCCAGACATTTGAACTTCCATTTTATATTCAGGAACCTTCTCATGAGATACTTGCACATCAGCAACGGCTGGAGTGTCATCTGTTGATGACACAGATTCAGAACCACCCTGGGATTGCTCACCACTGGTATAGGAGTTTCCATTCTCTTTACCTTTATAGTTCACATCATGAGAAAAACCATTTTGCTCATATCTTCTAGTCGGACTCCACACAAAATTTCTTGAACATGGACTTCTGAACCTCCTGGTTTGATGAGAGAAATCCGAGTCTACATCACTAGGATCCTGAAGTGAGTGAATGAGCTTCCTTGGAGTTGTGAAGATGTTGATGTTATCAGCATTAATATGAGAGCGGGACCTCTGAAGCAAACAAGTGTTGATAGTTGTAAATACAACAGCCATCAAATTATTGCTAAATATAAATGTCTTTTTGTAACAAGACTTGAAAATTTAAATATGACAACCAGTGACAAAAGTGTTTGCATAATGTTGGGACCACTGTTTTAAGATGAGAAAGTAAGGACTAAGGAGATATAAACTTATATAGATTGAATCGCAGTCATCTAAAGCAATGTTATACTTTTGCAAAAGTTTGTATGCAAATTTATCTCTGGCTTCAGTTACTTTAACCCAATTTCATTTATTTCTTTTTACTCATAATTAGCATGGTAAACACAATTTAATTGTTGGTTAAATTAGGGAAATGACTTTTTCATGTGCCGATTGGTACATGTCATTTACATATATTTTCCTGCACCAATGAATGTCTGAATTTATTTTTAAAGTTTGATTTTGCGGACCAATAAATGTCTAGCAGCTACCAAAATTGTCTACGAAATTAATGTATATGTAAAAGACATGTACTAATTTTACATGCCCCAATCATCTCCCGTTAAATTATAATTAACATGAACATACTGAATATAGTGATTGTTGAGACATGCATAAGAATGTTTACCTGGGGACTTGGAGTAGCACTTCGAAGTGCTCCGTTTGTAGGAATTTTGTGCAGGAACCCTGCAAATTCTGCTGTGCAATCTTCTCTTCTTTCTGTAGGTTGATGATGACCATTGCTCTCAGGGAATGTATTGGAGACAGCAATTCCCCGATTCACTTCTGAGAATAGACCATCCTTAAGTGATACATCCACCCCTCCATTTTCATAGCTCCAAAGCTTCCGGTTCACACTCCTACTGCCATAATCCAAATTACAAGAAACCTGGCTAGTTGAGATTGGTGATTCAACAAAGGAGTCATATTCAATGAAGGAATCGAGGGTTTGCGATTCAGGTGACATAGATGATTGAGAACGATCAGAATCATTCCAAGTATTTCTCCTGCTGTGTTCTCTCCTACTATAATTTGACCCAGTAACTGAACTAGAGCCCTTTTCATATTTCAAATCTTTATCTGCAGCAATCCTCCTTGCTGTCTGCAGGGCTTCAAAGGCAGCACCTTTAACAAAAGCCATCTGATCTGTGTGACACTTCTCCAACTCCTCAATTATCAACTCAAGCTCTGAGAATATGCTCCGGGGATCCAAAAACTTCATTAAAAAGTTAACCATTTGTATAGCTGACAACCGCTTCTGAGAATTCCCCTCAACAAGCCCAGCATTCAAAATTCTCATTCCAGATTGTATTAACAATCTTGCATATGCTTCAACAATTAATGCATTATGCTTTGCTAGAGACATAACCAATCCCATATGCGAATTTATCTGAGTGGACTTCTCCTCCAATGCAGCAGCCACATTCTGGCAAACCTTATTCACCATCTCATCAGAAGCAAATCGCCAATTATCCGAGTCCACAAGAGCTTTCAAGCAGAGGGCAGCGCCTGATGTTAGGCTCTCTTGAGAGCTCAAGAGAGAATCCGAAAGAGGCTTACACAGAGAATGAATTATATGCCTCTTTTTGTCATCAGGGGTGGTTGGGTCAATACCATATCTTGCAATTGCTGGAACCACCTTGGAGCAGGCCTGTTGAAGAGGGAAAGATCCCGCACTTGAAGCTAGTGTCTTGACAATGGTTGTCATGATGCTGTCTATTTGAGGAACAATGTTCACACCATGGACACGAGCAAGAACCTCGTAAAGTGATATTGTGTACTCCCCAGACAGGGAACCAGTTTCTTTAGTTTCAGAAACTTGGGCAAGAAAAATTGGGATTGCATTTGAATCCAAATCTTTCACATATAACTTCAGTGCTTTCATTGCTAATTTACGACTATCAGCGTCTTTGTCAAGATTTGCCAGTTCTCTCCGTAGTGTGACATTGAGGTTCCAACCCATTTTGGCCTAAAAAGACAAAAGAGAAGGGTTATTTAGAAAGAAAAAAAAAAAATCAGGATCAGCTTAGTTGTTGTATCTGATAAAATAGTCCTAAAAGATCAAATCTTGAGTTTATCGGAGTTCTCTGTAAAAAAAACTAACAATATGAACAAGAAAATCCACATAAAAAGAAAAAGAAAAAACAATGTGCAACCTGGATATTGAAACCAAATCAAATGTTACACTTTTCCCCCCTGATTCATACGGATAGAGAAAGAAAATAATTCTGCTTCTTATGAACAAGCAAAATAGCAGAAATACAAAATGGGTATCACAGATTTTGAAACAAATTTCCCATGGGTACTTCAAAAAATAAAAACTTTAAATATGAGCTTCCCTCCTTTCCCCGTCATTTTTTCACAGCAACCAAACATCATAGTAGAGAAAAAGATATGAACTTTCCAACACCCGCCATTTTCTTAAGCAAAATAGCAAATGTTTGTATCAGAAAATGAATTAAAACATCACATAAAAATGAAAATTTACACACGAAAAATGAGATTTTTCCAGTCAAGACACCAATAGAAGCAGGAGTAGAAGCAAAGGAACATACCTCGGAGCTCTTCCGGGTAAGATTGTTGACCATTTCTTTAACCTTCATAGAGGAATAGTAGCGCAGCAAAATACACTACACAGCAAGAAACACAGAGAGCGCGAGAGAGAAGACTAAAACTGAAACTGCACCAGATTCGGAAAGCAAAAAGAAATCAAAGAAAAAATACAGTAAAATGGCATTAAAAAACAGAGAGGAGCGTATAGAGTAGAGTAGAAAGGAAAGGGATTTTAGGGTTTGTACAGCTACCAATAGCAATGAAAATAAATGGTTATTTTTTTGAATTCAATATTGGGTGTGACGTCCGTTTGGTTTGGACTGTCTGATGAGTTTTCCATTTCTGGACGGAGAATCAGAAGAAGGATACCTTTCAAATTTCAAATCTTTCCCTCTAATTCCACCGCTATCCCTAGCTGATTTGACCATAATGCCCTTCTCTCTCAAACGACAAACGACAGCTATTCCAATACTGACCCTCCCGTCCCGATCTCATTCACAATCACAACTACTGGTCGTCGCCGTTTAAAACAAATAAATTCATTGTTAATTACAGTACTGTATATGAAACAACGTCGATTATATATAACTATGATTTGAAAATAACAGTAGCTATATTATAACATCAATTGGTGTGAAGACGCGTAAATTATAATTTTTTTTTTATTATTTTATATTACTTCTTGTCATAATACAATTTATTGTGTTCTCATTTCATGTGTTGTGATTTGTGGATATGTATTTATATATATATATTTTTTTTTTTATTGTGTCCTTTTGGTTTGACTGTTTGATATTTTGAATAGTCAATGATAATAGAGATAGTTATTGTAATGAAGAAAATTGGGTATGGGGCTAATATCCTACAAATTGATAGGCTTTTAGTTTGATAGCTCCCCTACTTGGTAATTTGGTTATGGTAGAGAAAAGTAATGGCTTCTTCATGTATCCAATTTAATTGAATTCTTAAAGTTCATTTAATCTTGTAAATTGAATTTATTTTTGGGTGCTTAATATACTTAAAATAATTAAAAATATTTCTCTCATTCTCTTTATCATTTTGAGATCCGGTCAAGATTTTTGTTCGACTACGACTACTCTTGATTTTTAAAATTGCAGCAGTCTCTTGAATTTGTGGATAAAAAATTGTGGTATCTTTCATTATGACAACGAGTCTTAATTTGATAGCAAGTTAAGTTGTTATTAGGGTTTGCAGAGTGACGTAGATTCGCAGTAGTTTTTTATTGTTATGCGGCAGGGCGACGGAAGGTGGTTGCAGAGAATGTGACAGTGACTTGGAAGGTGATGGTTTAGCCAAAGTCACTAGATCAGCCTTCGAGTTTGTTTTTTTTTTTTTTTTTTTTTTTTTTTGTTTGAGCAGCGAAGAAGTACCCGATTTATTGCTTCCAAGAAAGAAACAAAGTACAAACACCCAAAAATAGAGAATACAAAACAGATTACAAATGAGCATGAAAAATTATTGGGTAGCCTAACAAGGACTCAGGGCAAGTGAGAGAACCTCGTGAGGGCTGGCTAGCCAAGCTAATAGAGACCAAAGTGAAGAGTCCAGTTGAGACGCGCTCCTCGAAGAGATGATCTGGAAGGAGTAGGAGACGATCCTATGGAAAGTGTCGGGAACGTCTTCAACTAGATTTTCGAACACAAGTTTGTTGCGCGCGAGCCAAATCTGCCAACAAGAGACGTGGCCGATAACGACCCAATATTTGTGGAGAGAAGAGCTAAGTAGTGACCTCCATTGAACAATTAGAGCTGGGATGGAGTCCGGAAGGGTAGCAGCAATGTTCCACCAAGCAAAGACCTTGTTCCAGACCTGAATGGTATGAGGGCACCGAAAGAAGATGTGGTGGCAATCCTCCAGCGCCGTATTGCAGCGTTTGCAAAGGCAATCAGAAATGGTAATATTCAGACCTCGATCTTCCAAGAATACTAGTGTGGGTAGGCGATCCAAGGCAGCCAACCAGAGAAAAGTATGGATTTTGGGGGGAGTCATGGCCTTCCATAAAGGCTTGCACCAGTCCAGCGCTGGATATGCATCCGAGGAGGAACGCAGGAGGGAGGCAGTACGACGTACAGTGAAAATTCCGGAGGGGGCATGGGTCCAGGTGATCCGGTCCGGAAGAGATTGGATGGGCCGAGAGGAAGTCAAAGATTGAATTAGCAAATAATGGGCTTGCAGTTCCCGATCCAGTAGGGCTCTCTTGTATACAATGTTCCAGCCATTCAAGTAGAAATCCATGATCAAACCCGATTTATCAACTGCCAAAGAAAACAATCTGGGATAAGCAGAGCTCAGAGTGGTGTTATTTAACCATGGATCAAGCCAGAATCTGATGCGATCCCCGCGCCCAAGAACCCAACGAAGCCCGTTGTTCCCGAAGAGATCAGCGAAACCATCTGAGTGTCTTAGCTCCATGATGTGTCAGAGTTGCGGTGAGAGGTTAGGGTGAGAGACAATCGCGAGGTCCCATTCCCTCGGATCCCAGTTGTATTTAGAGAAGACCACTTTTTTCCATAAAGAATCGTTTGATGGGGCGAACCGCCACCACCATTTGGAGAGGAGGGCCTTCTTCGCGAGGTCGAGCTTGCGGATACTGAGTCCCCTGGAAAGTTTAGGACGACAAACATGGGACCACCTGACTTTGTACAAGGCTCGATTGTTCGCAGATCCACCCCACAAAAATTTCCTCTGCGATTTTCTCCATTTCCTTGATGACCTTGTTTGGTGCTTTGAATAAAGACATGTAAAACAAAGGTAGGCTTGCAAGCACAGCTTTGAGTAGAGTGAGTCTTCCACCAAAGGTTAGCAGTTTGCATTTCCATGAGGATAACTTGGATTTGAAATTGTTTATGACCAGTCTCCATGTAGAAAAGAGTCGTGGGTTGCTTCCTAGTGGGAACCCCAAGTATGTGATGGGGAGGGTTCCAATTATGCATCCAAGAGTTGCTGCTAATTGCTGCTTGAGTCCAGATTGCCGGCCAAAGTAGATAATGTTTGATTTGTGGAAGTTTACCCTTAAACCCGATGCCATTGTGAAGCACTGTAGTAGAGTTTTGATGTTTTTTGCTTGCTGGACGGAGGCTTCCATGAAGACGATTGTGTCATCAGCGAATTGTAGGTGAGAGATGGCGCAGTGTTGTCCCATTTTGACTCCATTAAATAGACCCTCTCTGCAGCCTTTGTCCAGCAACAAATGAAGACCTTCCGCCGCGATGATGAAAAGAAAGGGGGATAACGAGCAGCCGTGCTTGACTCCTTGAGTGACTCAAAATTCGGGCGAAGGTGATCCGTTGATCAAAACTGAGATATGGCAGTCCAAGCAACGCTGCACCCAAAACCTCCACATATCACCAAAGCCCATTTTGAAAAGACAATAGTCCAAGAAGCCCCAATCCAATTTGTCAAAGGCCTTCTCGAAATCGAGCTTCATGATGGCTGCATTGGCTTTCTGGCGACGCAGATCGAAAGCTATTTCATTAGCAACCAATACCCCATCAACAAGTTGTATGTCTTTTACAAAGGCCGATTGCACGTCGCTAATTAACATGGGGAGTACTGACTTTAATCTGGCAACAAGTAGCTTGGAGAGAAGCTTGTACATGGTGGTGACCAGGCTAATGGGGCGGTATTCGTCCAATTTCTGCGGGTTCTGGCACTTGGGAATCAAGGCGATAAAGGCCGAGTTTATCCCCTTCCCCATGTGGCCACTGATCTGGAAGTCGAGTATGAAGTTCATCACCTCGTGTTTGATGATTTGCCAACAGGATTTGATGAATTTAAAGTTGAATCCATCAGGCCCGGGGGCCTTCGAGCCATCGTAATCTGAAATAGCCAGCCATGCTTCCTGCTCCGTGAATGGAATTTCAAGTTTGCGGGCCATATCCGGCAGTATGCATTTGAATGGGAGTCCTTGGATGATCGAGCTTGACCAACTGGATTTGGTGAACCTGTTTTGAAAATGTTGTGCTGCAAGTTGCTTGACTGTTACTGGGTCGGTAACCCATTGCTCATTGTGGTAGAGGCCATTTATTTGATTGGAGGACCTTCGGCTACTGGCAATTCCGTGTTCCTATCCCCATCACGGAGCCACTGCATGCGGGACTTTTGTTTCCAGAGGGAGGCGAGGCATGAAGTCTTCTGGGTCATAGTGCATACCGTGCTAGATCTGATTTCCAGCTCCTCAGTGGAAAGAGCCCTAGTTTTGCTTAGTCGATCAAGGGCGTCGACGGCCGAGGTAAGCTCTTTAACCTGTGTTTCCAAGTCACCAAAGATTTCTGCGTTCCAATTTTTCAATGCTGTTTTCAGATGCCCAAGCTTCTTCTAGAGAATGTAATCTAGGTCCCCGGAGAAGGAGGAAGAGTTCCAAGTGGTCTCGATAAAATCCAAAAATGTAGGGTGATCGCACCAACAGTTGATAAATTTGAACGGCCTCGGCCCCCAATCAATAATCGGCTGGGAAAGTTTAACCGGACAATGGTCAGAGAAAGCTCGGGGTAGGCCAGACTAAGACAAAGAAGGGTACATGTTTAAGGCGACACCGTTTAACAGGAAACGATCAATTCTACTGGCACATCCTTTGCCGTACCAGGTGTACCTGCGCCCAGAAAATGGTAAATCTACAAGCTCACAGTTGAAAACGAAATCATTGAATCCTCCTATGGAAGGGCAACTTGGTGGAGGTGGCAAGCCTGTTTTTTCCTCGGGCCTTAAGATCGCGTTGAAGTCGTCACCAACAATCACAGGACCATCGAAAGATGTAATTAGGGACTCCAATTTGCCCCAAAGATCAGTTTTGCCTTCAAGAGTTAGGGGGCTATAAACATTGATAAAAAGACCAGCGGCCTCTTTTGGAATCCACATACATTTGAGAACTATGAATGACATGTCGATAGCAAGTTCCTCAAGGTTGAAGTGCGAATGGTCCCACAAACAAGCTAGGCCGCCAGACCGGCCTTCTGATTTTGAGAAACAAAATCCCAGGGAAGAGGAGTGCCAAATAGCCCTTGCATCATAGTTTTTAAAAGCTTCAATTTTCGTTTCTTGAAGAAAAAGAAGCCCCGGCCGGAG
>JAYMTH010000485.1:0-20628 GCA_036897465.1 Pelargonium australe
TTAAAGGTGGTATGTGTAATATTGCTATCTAAGAGGGGTGGTATGTGTAATTATCCCTAATTTGTAAGCTAGGTAACCATCAATATCAATTAGTAATTACCTTGTGGAAAATAAGAGGTTCACACAAGAGTTTAGAACAACAAAAAGACCATTTCACCCATCATTTTCTAATTATTTATCCAAACATACAAGAATAATTTAAAATTAAAATTTCAACAAAAAATATTTTCACTAAATAATATAGCTGTTGCATTTACATTCTTATTTTTACAAAAAAAAAAAAAAATGAATTGAACTTGCCTTAACAAATCCATTTATTAAACAATTAATTCAAGATAAACATTAAATAACTTCATAATTAGATCAATTATTTGGCACATTTTATTGGTGCAACATTTAAAACATTCATTGTATTGTAACATGTAATAATTGAACAAATAATAGGAGCAACCTCAACTTGTCAAGCTTATCCCATTATCCAATTCTCATTACAAACTTAATACAAGAAAATTTGTGAGTCTAGTCCTAATCACAATCTCTAAAAAAGGAAAAAGGAAATTTAATTTAAAGAAAAGAAAATATAAATTCCCCAAAGAAGACAGTGACAATTATGTAAATGCACACACACATCATTTTGTCCTCACCCAGATAAAAATATCTCCTTTATTTTTGCTTCTCCTTCTCGTCATCGTCGTCGTTATCATTATCATCTATTTTGGTCTTCACTAAGGTTGGGTTTTGGATAAACTTGAAAAAATCACAGACACAGCGACCCAACAACCTAAACAGAGCAATAGAGAGGTTCAAAAAGCAAGCTTTTTGTTCACGAGCTCTCTCTCCATGTGTGCCTCTGTTGTGGACGCAAACAACTGATCGAGCAAGATACGAAGGTAAAGGAGGGAATTGAATCCATCTGGGAGGTGGGTAAAGCAATCACGGGCTTGAACCCATTCTGGGTCTCTTTATTCACCCTCCAATCCAGTGGTTTACGCAGCGCCACGTTTAGATTCGCCACCGTCCTCTTCCAGCTCGATCTCAGGATCATGATCATCTTCCTCGCCATTGTCTTTTAGGGGGGTGGAGATGTTGGTGTTACTGCTGATTATGTGATTTGCGTTGGACTGGGTTTTCTGGGTTTCTTGTTCAGAGGAGATTTTTGTTGCTTTCTGGGATGGATCGGCCGGCAGCCACGGTGGGGCCTGGGATGGACTTGCCGATAATGCACGATAACGATCGTTACGAGCTTGTGCGCGATATTGGTTCTGGGAATTTCGGGGTGGCCAGGTTGATGAGAGACAAACAGACTGACGAGCTTGTTGCTGTCAAGTATATCGAGAGAGGTGAGAAGGTTAGTTACCAATTTTCACTTGGCTTCTTACATTTTTTCTTCTTCTTGTATAGGTTGTTTATGATTGTTTTTTAGTGGTTTATTTGGTTTCTAGTGTTTTGAGCTTAGTTGCTTGTAATTGGTTCTTGTTTGTTTGAATTTGAGTTGGGTGTTCTCTGGAATTGAATGGTTTGTTAAGTGATTTGGCCCTTCAGAAGTGAGAAGTAATGGGTTTTCTAGTTTAGCATTGTGTGGGTTGTTTTAGAATTTTGGTGGGTTTTTTCTCAGATTGATTCAGCTTGTCCTGTTCTTGTTGAAACTTGAAGGTTAGTAGTCTATGGTATGGTGTTATGGGTGATTGAAGATTTACTGAACTCAATTTGCTACTTGGCCATTTGGCCTGTGTTATGGGTGTTATGTTCCATTTGAATTTGATTTGTGGATTATTCAGTGTTCTTGTGAAGTCAGCTGTCTATTGAGTTGTGTGTTTCTGAGGATCATAAACAGAATCAAAGTGAACATCATGAAACTTAGTGCTCTGGTTGGTTACCAAACTTTATGAGGAAAGAAACAAACTACAAAGTTTCTAAAGGCTTCTCTGACTTAGTAATGGATTTGTCAAGTGTTCACATTGATGAATGTCAATTTGAATTGTGGATAACAACGTGACACTCGTTGAAACTACTTTTTTTGTTTGGCTACCAAGAATTTGTTGGAATGACTGAAAATAATAATAATATAAGAAGTAGAATATGGGAATTAATGGTGTTTGTTAAATAGTTGCATTTTGTCATGTTGTGGTCTATAATTCTCTTGTGATGACCATTGGAATAACTTATGTCAATGTTACTTTATGTTTAGATTCTTTTCAGATCATAAAAGTATTAAAGTCTTGATAACTTTAAGCTTTGTTTGATTGTTAAGAAGCTCCCTGAAAGAAATTATCTTTAGTCATGTGCTTATGTTGAATTGCTTTCCGAGAAGTGGAAATCCAAAGCAAAGCTAAATAATCATACATGGTTTGTTGACAAAAGGTTTTTGTTTTTATGCGTATTCCTCTCTATGCAAAGATTCACATTTTGCTTTCGTATAATTTCGTGATTTATTCTTGTAAGAGAATATATTTGGTTTCAATAAAGTAGCATGAATCTCTATGAAGAAACATGTGGTGACAAGATATTAGATATCCTAGAAAAAGGGTTAGTTAAGTAATAGATTCCTAAAGCCAATGACTGGAAGAGTTATGGGGACTTAGATAGTCAATAGCAGCTGTGCTTTCTAGTTTGTCGTTTTTTATAATGTGGCAGCTCCTAAGCTGTTTTTTTTTTTTTTTTGGCAATATTAATACAAAAAACTTGTGCTTTCTAGATTTGTTTTTCAATTTTTTTTTTATCCCAATCCAATTTTGTGTTTTACAGATAGATGAGAATGTACAAAGGGAAATTATTAATCATAGGTCATTGAGGCATCCGAACATTGTCAGATTCAAAGAGGTACGTTCATTTGTTGCATCCTAGCCAATTTATCTGCTTGCTCTCCTTGACGACACGTATAATTCACTTATATGTTAGTAAATTTACAGGTCATATTAACTCCTACTCATTTGGCTATTGTGATGGAATATGCTTCTGGAGGAGAGCTTTTTGAGCGGATATGTAATGCCGGCCGGTTCAGCGAGGATGAGGTTTTTGTCTGATGCATTAGCTATTTTTTGTTTACTACTGATCCTATTCTTTGTAATTTATTTCGTGGGATATGCACCTGCAGGCACGTTTCTTCTTCCAACAACTTATATCAGGAGTGAGCTATTGTCACGCGATGGTAAACTCATAAGTTACCCTCTAGTTATTTTATTTTATTTATTTACCCAAAAAGTATGGCTAGGTGACTGAGTTTGATTTTTGTTTCTGTATTACTTTTCTGAAGCAAGTATGCCACCGTGATTTGAAATTGGAGAATACTTTGTTGGATGGAAGCCCTGCTCCTCGTTTGAAGATCTGTGATTTTGGATACTCCAAGGTACCAATTGCCTTTAATGTTTAGACTGTTTTCTTATACAGGTTTAGTGTGCTCATTGTGATTTATAGTTTTTTATCAGGCTATGTGCTGATATTGGATCGGCACATAGCAATCCCTTGTGTGTTTATCATTTTTGGTGCCAGTTGTCAATGTAGTACTATTTTTAACTGAAATTGCCTTTTCAGTCTTCGGTGCTGCATTCACAACCGAAATCAACAGTTGGAACGCCTGCATATATTGCTCCAGAAATATTACTTAAGAAGGAATATGATGGCAAGGTAATATTTAATTGATTAACTAAGAGTATAACTTTGTTCAAGTAAAATTTTCTTTGTTGATCAACTCTCTCTCTCTCTCTCTGAAATGAAGCATCTATGAGCTATTGAGCATTATCAATGTGACTTTAACAAATTTTGACCCGTTGGACAAGAAAAACTGGGTTAATATTACTTCCCTTCCTCTTATATCATTTTGGTGTCCATGCATTCCTCTAATAATTCATTGTTCTATGCTTTCCTGTGTAATATTATTGCAGATTGCTGATGTGTGGTCCTGCGGGGTGACCTTGTATGTCATGTTGGTTGGTGCATATCCCTTCGAGGATCCTGATGAGCCAAAGAACTTTCGCAGGACAATACATGTAATTTTTTGCACTTTGTCATGACTGAATGTGTCGGGTACATATCAAAGCAGTAACTGATATTTGGCTTTCACTTGCAGCGAATATTGAATGTGCAGTACTCCATTCCTGACTATGTTCATATATCTCCAGAGTGCCGCCACCTGATCTCAAGGATTTTTGTAGCTGATCCTGCAAAGGTTAGTGACAATGTTCATACGCAACTTGTGACTTCTAGGTCAACCAGACTCTGATACCATGTAAAGAACCAACTCAACTAGAATTTTGAACTGATAGTCGAGACTCAATATTAACTTTATACCCAAACACTATCAATCCCAGCATAATCTCATTTCAATGTACATATTGCAACAGAGGATAACCATGGATGAGATTAGGAACCACGAGTGGTTTCTGAAAAATCTCCCAGCAGATCTCGTGGATGAAAACATGAACAACCAATTTGAAGAGCCCGACCAACCAATGCAGAGCATTGACGAGATCATGCAGATAATTGCTGAGGCCACTATACCAGCAGCCGGTACCAACAGTCTCAACCAGTATCTTACTGGAAGCCTGGACATTGACGATGATATGGATGAAGACCTGGATACCGATCCCGACCTTGACATCGATAGCAGTGGAGAGATCATTTATGCAATGTGATTATAGCGACACCCACTGAGAACACACTGGTTTCATCCATGCACAAGAAGGGAGGAATGCATACAGTTTCAGAAAATATTTATCTCAGTAGAATATGAAAATCCTTGCTAAGCATGTATTTATGTTACATTAATCACCTTTTCATGTGATTTTGTTGTCATGCCAAATAATGCTATTCTCTGTTAATTGTGTAATATAATAGGCTGCTTTTCTCAAGCTCAGTATCTAATTGGTGATTTTCTGATATTCTTGCAGTACAAAGCCTAGTTATTTATGAAAATTGCCACTCTGGCATATACCATTGAAAATATTGGAACTTACACGTGTATATATATATCTATATGTACATAACTTCAAAACAAATGAATAAAATGATATACAAAGCTCAACATTGTGATCAAGTACTGGTTGTCAGCAAAAAACTGTACACTCAGTGATTGTAGTTTATTATCTATCTAAACTAGAAAGAAATGGAGCATGAGAAGAGGCTCTCCTTGGATTTGGACAGTTCTCATCAGTTCTTGAGCTTGTTGGTGGAGATAGTGACATTTGATTTTTCTGCAACAAAATTAACTTATGCTTGTCAGCTCCTAAGATATGATATCAGAAAGACTCAGACTTTGTTCTCTCTCCAGTTACCAACCTTCAGTTTGTTATTTAAGCTTCGGTCTTCGCCAAAACTTAAACGTGGGTTTCTACCCATGGCAGCTCGGTGACGAGCAAGCTCTTCTTTGACACGGGTAAGATTCATCTCTGCTCTATGCACCCGGGTTTTGAGGTCTTCGTTCTGGAGTTTGAGCATGTTGTTTTCTTCCTGTTGGAATACCATAAAAATTCTTATAACATGGAAATAAACACATTTGATGAAATATATTTCCAATAATTCAAGGTGATGCCAATTTCAGAAAAGCTAAATTTATAAAATCTTGCCTTAATTTTCGCGTGGTGATGAATACGTTGCTGCAGGTTTTGTTGACCAGACAGCTTCTTTGTCTCTTCTTCGAGTTCCATCACTCTCTTCTTGTGATTAATGCTCTCAATCTACAAAGATGAAAACCAGCTAAATATAGAGAGACAGAATAAAATGTAGGTAACTGTTGTTAACTAGTAAATCCAAACAAATGTAAAATCACCTTCAACATATCATTTTCAGTTTTGAGTAATTGTTCTTGCTGACGTAGTTTTTCTAATGTTATCTGGGCAACTACCAACTCGGCCTGTCTTCGATCACTTTCCTCTAGCCACCTAAAAGACAGATGTTGAAAAGCTTAGAACGCTGAAGATGAATAGATAATGATTGAAGGACTGATTAATACTCGAACTTGATGATTTGTTAAAAACGGTTACGTACCCTGTTCTGTCCTTGATAAGTTCATTCAGTTGTTGCTTTAGTTTAATCACATCTTGCTCCTGAGGAAAGAAGAAAAATCAGGATAAAGTAATTTCCAGACATTGAAAAGACAAATGAACATCAAATATCCTTACCTCAGAATCTAAATTGTGAAGTCGAGCATTTTCCGCTATCTTCTGAACTTGCTGGTTGTCTAGCAATGACTAAAATTTGCAAAACAGATAATGTGAGAGATAACATAAGCATGGCATCTTGCATACTAAGTCTAATTTTGGAACGTGTTCTGCATTTTTATAAGCAAAAGTACCCCATTAACTATAATTCCAAGAAGGGAATAATAAACACAAGTACATACACTAATGTTAATGTATCCCACGTCGAAAGCTGGTCTGGTTCACTCCACTTATTGGCTTAAGCTTATGGTTTGGAGTTAAGTTTAATACGGTACCAAAGCTGGTTTGGTTTCGGCCAAGTGACACGTCTTTGTTGCCTCCCTCTTTTTTGTCCACGTGCAGGATCCGTTGTGTTATCCGGCCTGCACGTGAAGGGGAGTGTTAATGTATCCCACATCGAAAGAATGTGAAGATCGTCACCACTTGAACTTAGATTTAATAACCAAGTATGTGTTTTGTACTTATGTTACTCAATCTTTTGCCTAGCATTTTGGTCCTTCTAATTTCTCTCTTATGGGAGTTTCTTGTTGCTTGACTGAGGCTGCTTTACCTCCTTGGAAACTCAGTCCTCTTTATTATTAAAATATGACATTTTTCCAATATAAAAAATATTAATACTATCATAGACCATCAAAATGCAGAAAGTCCACAAAAGGCAGCAATATCAACTTAATAGTATAATAGTATAATGTAAGATCAAAACAAACTTATCTGCTTAAAAGACCATAAAAACGTAGAAAATCCATTAAAGAAGAGAAGATGGAAATTGCATTAAAAAAGATGAAATAAGTACTAGACTTATAGCTAATACATTTTTTAAGCTTACCGCATAATTACTCATATCCAGCTTGAGTCCCAACAAATCTCGAATTACATCATGGGTCATGCTCTCAGCAGCAGCTAACCTGGCATTCAGTGAGAATATCTGGAAAGAGAATTTTGAATGATAAGTCACGTATGCATAACTCCAATTTTGTTATTGAACTTCCAAACCCACATGAGATCAGTGACACCTACCTCTTTCTGTCGACTAACTGCCAATGATTCAAGCTCTTGTATACGCAGCCTTGCAGCTGTAAGATCCTCATCCTTCTCAGATTTCATTTGTTGCACCAAGCCCAACCCAATGCATTTAAAAGGTGAACCAGAACCTCTAGGGCGTGTGGCATTTTTTTCTGATTTATTTGATAAAGAATTTGATATCTGGGTGGGTGGGCAATCAGGTTTGACTTGTTCAGCCATTGCTTCTAGTGCCTTGAACTGTTCGAAAATAATTTGAGAAGAATAAGCATCAGTTTAACAACCTTTTTTCACTAATACAATTAAAAGTAAATTTGATCAATCTTTATCCACGACCGACCTTTTGCTTGTACTCAGAAGCCTGTGCTTCTGCGTGCAAGTTTAACTCAGAAATGTGTGCTTTGAGTTTTGTGATCTGTTCACAAACAAGAGAATAAATTCACACTAAGCCAAACTATTTTAAGCTCCCATTAATAACAAATGCATGAGAGAGAACCTCACCTCTGCTTCCCTGTCAGTCATATCCTTCTCAAGAACTTTGACATGCTTCATTGCTTCTTGAAGGTTCTTCTCTCTCTCTTCTAAATGCCTATATACAGCAAAGAAAAATTATACATGAAAGCAATTTTCAGATTTCAGAAAACATTCCTCAAAAAATAATACAGCACAATTGATCTACACCTTTTCATTTCAGCATCAGCACTATTAACATTCTGTATTTGATGTTTTAATCCAAGAAGCTCCAATTCTAGGTCTTCTCGTTGCAACCGTTGTCGTTCAGCTTCTCCTTTAATTATGTCAACCTAACATAAGAGTTCAATTCATGAGACGTCACGATCATAAACTTTTAGAAGGGAGTATTATGCCTACTGATTTAATTACCAAATAAAATTCACCTTGTTCTCAAGTACATTTACAGTACATTCTAGCTCTTCAACAGATCTTTCTAAAAGCTTCACCTCTGCTTCCTTCTCTTCAGCATAGGTCTTTCTTAATTCAGCTATCTGCCAATACACACAAAGAAATAGAATTGAAAAACACAAAACAGACAAAACAACCAATATGTACTGCATGTCAAATTAGTAAGCACCTGTTGAGTCTCCGCAGCAATCGCTTCATTTTCTTCAGCCCTAGCCTCTGCCCTTTCAAGCTTCTCTTCCAAACTATGAATCTTCATAAGAAGGCAATCCCTCTCACTTGTAAGCTCATTCAAGTCGCTCCTTAAGGATTCAACTGATTCATTCATGAGTCTAAAAGTGTTGCTCATTTCAGATAGTTCCATTTCCAAGCTCTCAATCATCTTCATTCTCTCTGCTAACTCTGCCTCCATAGAGTTTCTTGCTGATAAGGCATCTGCAACATGAGCTCTTAACTCTACATTTTCACCAGAAAGCAATTCTTGGGACTTGCGTTCTTTTGAGATATCCAGCTCAAAAGAAGAGATGATGTCAGCTTTCTCCTGCAACTGAGTTTCAAGCACTTGGATATGAGCAACAGCTTCTTCAAGCTCACCAGATTTTGCTGCAAGTTCATCTTCTAAAGCTTCCATGGATGCGACAATTTCCTCTATTTCATCTTTTTGGTCCTTAGAATTAGAAGCAGACTCCTGCAACAGACTCAAATCAAATAACAGTCCTTTCAAGACCTCATCCTTCCTCAATAACTCATCATGAAGAGTCAAATTTTCAGATATCAGCTGTCTAGCATGACACTCCAAGCACTCCAACTCTTCAATAAAGCTAGATGTCATTTCTACCTTCACCAAAACCTCATTCAATATATTCTCAATTGTTGCAAAACTATCTTTATTCAGCATTTGAAATAATTTGCTTCCCATCATATCCACTGTACCCAAAAGTTCGACATTTTTCATCTCCATACCAGTCTGTAAATTGCCAATGCGAGTCTCCAATGAGATCATTTCATCTTGCAACCTATGGTTTTCCATATCAGAAGATTCTAGGCAACTTTTGCATGATTCTAAAACACAATTATTTTCTTCCAACTTTTGAAGGATCGCAACTCTTTCTGTCTTTAACTTTGTTATCCCACATTCCAGTGCTCTGTTTTCTTCTTCCAAGCTGCTTATTCTGTGTAACTCTGCATTTTTCCCATCCAGCTCATTTTTCAGTTTGCATGATGAAGTTTCCAGCAGCAAAATCTCCTCTTGGAACTTTTGATTGGTTTGACTCAGGTCTGAGATTTGAATGGCAGAAATTTCCAAAGCTGTTTCCTTCATCTCCAGCTCCTTCAGTAACTCTCTGTATTCCTCTTCAAGTACTTGAACCTGATTCAGTAGACTCACTTTAGCTTCCTTTACTTCACAAAGCTCATCTTTTAACACATCATGTGAATTAGCAACATCCTTAAGCAAGCAGCTTTCTTCTTCAAGAGTCTTATTAACTTCATCCAACTGCGTAATCTTAGAACTTTGCTGGTTCAGTTCTAACAACAGATCTTGCTGCCCCCTTTGTACTTCTTCAAGTTCTTTTTGCAGAAGGGCAACCTCAGCTTCTTTTACCCCTAAGAAATGTCCGTTCAGCTCTGCATCTACATTGCGGAGAATTAAATCTGTCTTCAAATTTTCCAGAACTGCACAACAGCGGGTTTGCTCTTGTTCTATATCAGCCTTTTGGAGTGCCACGTCCTCCAATTCTGACACAAAGATGAGAGACTCAAACTCTTTCGAGCACAAATCTACCATTGAAAGCTCAGCTTCAGATCGTAGAACCTCCTCCTTTTCTTTGAGAAGCTTCTCTTGATTTATAAGGGATACCACAACATCAGAGTTACTTATGTCAAATTCTTTCATTAGAACCGCAAGCTGAGAACCCATATAATTAGATCTTTGCAGCATCAACTCCTCTTGGAGCTGCAAATCAGATATCTTTTTCTCAAAAGTAGTTACCTTAACACTAAGCTCCCCAGTTTCTTTTTCTTTCCTTGAGATTCTGTCAAAACTGTTCTTAATGTCAGCCAGTAGTTTGCCCTCAACGAGTCTGCACATCTCAAGCTCCTGTCTTGACTTGAAATTGTGTTCCCTCAAGTTAGCTATGACCGAGTTTGACTCACAAAGACCATGTTGTAGTAAACCATTTTCTGCATTCAGACCTGTCACTGTTTCCAACAAAATTCCCATATGGCAGAGGTGTAGCACTGACACAGCACAGTCCTTCACAAGTATCTCAGACCATACATCCTCAAGCCAAGATCGAACCAGCTTCTTAGAGTCTAAAAGTAAAGATTTCATGCAATTGAAATCACAGGATATAGACTTAAAGTTTTCCTTGAAAGTCGCCTGGACCTCTGCAATGATATCTTCCAGCTCCACAACCAGATATTCTGTTTCCAACAAATTTGAGCCAAACTGCTTTTCAAGGTTTTCAAATTCCCGGCGACTCTGATCATTGATGGACTGTAAGCTCTTGACCTCGTTTAATAATGTAACCTTATCATTGATTAATGTAATTTCAGCTTTCTTCAGTCTTTCAATATCGAGCTTCATTGATTCATTTGCAATCATCAGTTCATTGATCATAATGTCAGCTTCTTTGATTGTGTCTTGTGCCTCCTCAAATTTAGCAAGAATACAAGAAGCCTCTGCAGTTTTCTGAGTTGCAACAATCTGTGATTCACCAACTTCTTGCTCAATCAACTGTAGAAAAATATATTAGGAAAATGGATCATGATAAACTTATCAAAGCAGGTTGGCATCACCAATAAAATGGATTAGCATTATATTGTAGCATATGGAAATCTTTAAGGTTACATTAGTAAGAGAAAAAAAAAAAAAAAAACAGGAGTATCTAAAAAATACATTAGTAAGTTCCAACAATATTACAGCTTACCTCTTTCTCATTTCGTAATTTGGCAATCTCTTCTTGGACTTCTTTTAAGCTTTCAAGTGCCGATTCTATTTCTTTTTTCAAAAGACGAATGGTAAGATCTCTGTCCACATGCTTGGAAGTGTTTCCAGGTTCCAAAGTTTTCTGACCACCAGAATGCCCACAGACAGTCTTTCCAACATTAAGAGAACACTCAGTGGTTTCAGTTCTTAGTTCATCTTCATCTTGATTTCTTCTAGCATCTGTCTGCAACAATACATGCACATAGCAAATTATTAAACTGAACGCCCAAATAAACCAATTACCTACAACTAATGTAATATAACCTCAAAGTATGAGCTACTGTAGAAGGAAAAGGCATTAACTTACATCAACAGGCGTGCAATCTCCTTGCAAAATTTCCCTTGTAGGACTTTTGTCATGCTCCACATACGTGCTCACACTTGACCTAAGTGTGCATACACCAGCCTTCAGCTCAGCTACTCTTTCCGTTGCATGTGAAATGTCATTTGCTTCAACTTCTTCAAGCTTTTTTTCCATAGCAGAGAAACGTTTTTCCTCCTCCAAAAGCTTCTGTTTTAGATCTGTATAGTTTCTCTCTGACTCCATAAGCTCCTCTCTCAGAGACTGAATCTGTTTCTCTGCTAGATCAATGACGGCAACCTGATCATTGAGAATGGCATCTTTCCTCAGGTTCATCTCTGCTGATTCGCACAGCTGGACATCCTTGTGCTTTAATGCATCAAGATTATTAAAATTTATTTCTGATAATCTGTTGACAATTACAAAAGCAGCTGTTGCTCTAATTGATGCATTTTTAATGTGATCATCTGCCAGTTTCATTCTGCTCTCCAACTTTTCTATGCTAGTTTTTTTGGAACTCAACTCTGACATCAATAGAAGAATTTCTCTCTCCTTTTCACTGTGCTCCTGTTGATGTGCTTCAGTAATAGCCAAGGTCGCCCCTTTTAAAGTCTTCAACATGCACTCCACATCATTTCGTTTATCATTTGCATCCTCTAAACATCTCCTGAGTTCGTCTATCAGTGCTTCCTTCTCCAAAATGGTTCTTATCATCCTGCCAACTTGATCAGAAATCCAGGTCCTTCTATGCGGAAAGGAACTGGATATGAGGTCAAGCTGATCAGAAGCATCTAAGAGTGCCTCCTGCCCATCAGTAAGAAGATCTTCAATCTCATGGAATAGTATGTCCCATTCTTCAGATAATGTTGTTACTTCCCCACCTTTCTCCTCAAGTTTTCTACTTAATCTTTTGTTATCTTCAGTAATCAGGTATAGACTTTCCTGAAGCTCCTTCAATTCAGTTTCCATGTGAGTTAAATTCTTCTTGGATTCCATTTCTTTCATATGACTATCTTGGACTTGCTGCTGAAGTGAGGCAAGTTCTTCCTGCATACAGACAATCGCCTCAGCTGTTTCAGCCTCAGCCTGCTTCCGGACCTCATCCATTTCTTCTTCATTTGATTCCTGAAATGCACGATCATTTTGGTACCACATATTTAGCCTCTTGGCCTTTTCAAGAGAAGCTTGCATCCTCTTCAATTTTGATTGTAAGGGGTAATCCTCATACTCCAACGAGTTTGAAGATGAATTATCTCTTAACTCCTTAATAGCGAGTTCCTCCTTCATAGCAATGATTTCTAACTCTCGTTCACTAAGAAGCTTTGCATAATGACTATTACTGTTTCTCATATCCTCCACCTGATTGATTGATAGAATTTGCTGGGACTCCAGGGCTTCTATAACAGATTTTGCTACATCCAGTTTACCTTTTGTATCTTCGTATTGTTTACTGATTAACAAAAGCTTTTCTGTTGTATGCTCAAGATCTCTATTCACACGTGTAGCCCATTCCTCTGTTTCACAACGAGATGCCCTCTCTTCATTTAGAATGATTTTAATGATATCCAGTTCCAGATGCAAATTCATAATTTCTTCATCATGTTTCATCAACAGTGGCTCAAGTTGTTTTTCTTTCATCTTCTCATTCTGAACAGCCATAGGGATGTGATCTTCAAAAGTTGGAGCCTCTGATAAATCCTGATAATATAGTTTGTTGTTTCTCATTAGTAGACTTCAGTATGCAGAAAATTAAATGAAAACAATGTGTATGTGAACATATCCACAGATAAACGTCAACATAACATTTAATATGACATAAGATTCCAGAACCCAAAAAAAATCCACTAATAAGCATGAGATGTTTTTCTCGATACACAGAGGTTCCTCTTACATATATTTTTCTCGATACACAAATGCAACCATTGCTTCTTTTTCGCTCATTGCTGTTATGCGGCACTTCCATGCTACAAGCACTGCCATCTCTCTTATTAGGTGTCGTTTGGGAACTATTTTCGGATAAGGGCAAGTTGGTGTCATAAGGGCAAGTTTGAAGTCAAGGAAAATACTATGTTTAGATTATAGTTAGAGGAGAGAGAGTCGTAAAATTCCTAGATAACCCGAGGTCTCAAGTTTGAGTTCAATGGAATGCAGTTGCACTAAAACTTGGTAGTTCGAGCTTTTCCGCCCTTGTGGTCTTATCCGGCTCGAATGGGGATTAGCCTGGGTGTGGGGTATGGCTTAAAGGTGTTCATCACAGGCCCACTTCGAAAACCTCATGGTTAAGACAAAGAAAAAAAAGGAATAATCATGTCGTTTGACATTTTTACCTGTGCTTTTTGGGATATCGTCATTTGTTTAGCATTTGTAACTTTCTTATTGAGATAATCGAGTAAAAAATTGAGTGTTTTGGATTTTTAGTATTTTATAATAAATAAAAGGAAAACTATATATGTTTAAATTGTCAAGTACGCGTATGAGATCAATATTTGGTAGTTGATATATAGTCATGAACATTGAAGTGTGAAATTGTACTGATATTCTTTAAACTATATTAAATATAGCTCGATGAACTTAAATTCAAATAATAAGTCATTGTATAATTTGAAGGTTAATTAAGTAATTGTCCTACATTTTTCAACCTTTTACATTATTTTTGCAATTTTGAGCCAAACACAATAATCAGTTCCCACTACTCAATATTCTTTATTTTTCATTCGCTTTCCCTTGTGTCAAAAGTCCTGATCAATTTATTTTCCCATTGTCATACAATACCTTATTATATGGGGTGGTGGGCTTTGATACCTAGTTGTTTTTTCCTAATCTGTTGGATTGGCGAATTTGTGAAGATGTTGATTTAACATAGAATTCACTTGGAGTTATCTACACATACGGTCATTGAGGGACTTAAGACTTCCAACAGCATGTAAAAATACAAGGCAAAGTCTGTTGGTTATATCAATGTCAGGAGGGATCGAGGGGACGCATTCCTTTGATGCTATTCATGTAATTTATTTCTTCTCGTGTTCCCCTTACCCCCTTCATATTAAGAAAGCCCAAGTAAAAACACTACGAGAATAAAATTACCTGTGTGGTATTACAGCTGTCATCTCCATCACAGGGCGCAGATCTTAGATTGTCTAGCATCGAATGCATGACATTCATTTCTCTGAATAAAAGGAGGAAAAGGAAATAGCATCAACAATCCAGAAACTATTTCAATAAGTTAAGGTTTTTTATCAGAAACATAAATCCTATGGACTCAGAAAGAGTGATCAGATATCATTACCTTTGGAGTTTTGTGTTCTCCTCCAAACAAGAATTTAGATTGCACCTGCATTCCTCTAACTCTTTCATTGTGTTCTTCAGCTGCAAACAATAAACAAGTCATGTCAAATATATGAAAAAACTCTAACAAAAGAGAATATAGACTTGCTTTTGTTTTCATTAACCAACCTCCAAGCGCAGAGAATTGTTCTCATTGTTGATGCCGGCAGCTTCCTATGTTAGCGGAAAAATGTATAAGGTCAAACCATAATTGAAAAGGCAAAACAATTCTGAAACAACTCAAAATTAAACA
This sequence comes from Pelargonium australe, assembly GCA_036897465.1. Taxonomy (NCBI): domain Eukaryota; kingdom Viridiplantae; phylum Streptophyta; class Magnoliopsida; order Geraniales; family Geraniaceae; genus Pelargonium; species Pelargonium australe. Next base: position 14,961 of record JAYMTH010000485.1, read on the forward strand.
CAAATTTTTTATCCTCCTTTTGGTATGGGAATGACCATGTAATATAATGCTATGAAGAGAACAAAACAAAACAAAACAAAACAAAACAAAAAAAAAAAAAAAAAACTAAAAGAAGAGGACATTATGTTCTTCTCCTTTAACTTTCATCTTCTAAAAATACAGTGACATGTGTGAAGAGAGAAAAACTGAAGAATCTGATTAAGAATAATAACTGTAACCTACTTGAGGTTGCACATTAAGGTTTGCATTTTCCTGCTGTTTTGAGTTTCCATCGAGAGACTGAAGCAGCTGCAAAAAGAAAAGAAAAAAAGATGAGGTTTGTTCACACAGATCCGTACAGCAAGTTGAATAAAAGACTGGAGTATCTCAGTTTGTATCAAATTCAGTAAACACCTGATCACGCAGTTTGGATAGCTCAGCCTGGAGTATCTCTCTCTCCCCTTCTTCATAGAATTCTTGAAATCTACAAAATCAACAAGGAATCCACTTGTTAAATTATTGGAGCATTAGAGAACTATTTTTTGTTTGTGGAAAACATACCTCCTGAGTTGTTCCAACAGCCTTATATTCTCCAAGGCAAAGCGAGTTACTTCCGGGTTCCTATCAACTTTAGCTTGAAGCAAGTGAATCTGTTCTGTTAGTGATCTATTCTCTTCCAGTAAGTACGTGTCAGCTGGAATTGAGCCGCTAAGAAGTGACTCCATTCTTTGAATCTTGTCTTCACGAAATCTTAACATCATTTTTATGCTTCTGGTGTCTTCCTCTCTTTGACGAACCTGGCAAGCAAGATGCGATAGTAATTTCAGCCAAAAAACAGTATAAAAATAAGCAAACAATAATAAGAACTAAACCAAAGTAAAAAAATTAAGAAAATATACCAGACGGTTCAATTGTTCTATTTCAGCTTCAAGCTCCTTAACAGAAGTTTCTGCCATCTGCTCCCTTCTCAAAGCACCAGCAAGTGTTGTCTCCAGAGATTTCAACTGATTTAGAAACCAATATGAGCATAGAGTTATACAGACAAACGCAAACAAAGTATGATGACCACGCTTATGAAAAGTTAGAGATAACTTAACATGCTTGCAATTCATAAAAGACAGTAAGTAAGAAATAGGCAAACCTGTTTGGTAGACATTCTAACGGTGCCTTTGGGTTCAAATCCAGGAAATTCTTCGGCCAACTGTTGGTCTGTGCAAGCACTTTCTTCAGTATCTTTCACAGAAGTTGAACCAAATGACAATGCCCTGGAGATATTTTGGCGTTTAAGTATAGAAAGCTCCTCCTGTTCCAAAATGCACCCAATCAGTTTGATAAATAATTATTTACACAAGAACTTTCAGCAGAGCTTGACATGTAATGTTACCTGTAGAAGGCGTATCTGATGCCTTAGAGCAACGACATCCCCAGTAGAATCCTCATTGACTACAGCCTACAGCATAAAAGTGAAAAAAAATCAATACTTTAAAAAGATTTAGGGGATGGCTTTCGAAAATTCCTCCATATCTGTATTCATGCAGAGATCCACTTACATTATTTTGGATAAGCTTTGCTCGTTGAGCGAATTTAAGAGTATTAAGTGTTTCAGGTGCACAACTGCAACAAAAACAGGTGAACCAAAACATGCTTATTTCAATTTCATGACAGAGTGTACAAGTGCAAATGAAAATTAGCATTTCCAAATAAAATTACTAACCAGATAGAAGGGCTGACATTTGCAATGATCATTGTTTTTGAGTTTCCTCCAAGTGAGTCCTGCAATTTATTCAGTGTCATACATGGTATCACGACTTCTAATATGAGACTAGTGAAGGCAATGAGTTTAGGTTTAACCTGAAGAAGAAAGGTAAGCCGTGAATCCCTGTACGGAATATGCCTTGGTCTCCCATTTGCATTATCTACTAGGACCATGATTACATGACTTCACATAATAAAAAGTTAATTACTTTAAAGCCTCCAACCTAGATAGTGATTTAACTGGGAACATAAACTGGAACCAGAAAAGCACAAATATGTGCAAGAGAAGTAAGTAATTATGGAAGTACCCCAATGTAGATAGTGATTTATTAATGTTAGCGGCTTCCTTCAAACGCTCACCTTCAGCTCCAGAGGCTTTCTGCCTGTTAGGGATGATTATGAGATGAGCATGAGTAATACCATGCTACTATGAGCATAGAGTATATCATGTATATGTGTCAGCAACCTCAAGTACAACAAATGATGTGATACCTTTCAGAACCCGCAAGATCCACAAGATTTAGTCTGGCAAATCGTAGGTTCTTTGTGGAATCCTTTTCCCACCTACTCTCAATTTTACATGTAAATACACTGTGCGAACGACTACTCTCTCTGTTCATATTTGTTGCTGCAACTCTCCTATTTGAAGAACCCTGTGCAAAATAAACCGCTATATTTAATGCAAGCAACAAACTTTGAAAACATTTAACTGAGAAAGATAGTGATCAAAGATTGTAACCTGAACTAGAAGCCTTAGGATATCGCTTACTGTCCGAACTTCGAATTCAGAGAGATTTTCTACATAGACTCCCATTGTAATGTCCTCACGAAGCTACAAATAGAGGATAAGAACAACAGAAACAAAAACATATATGTGAATAAGAAAACCACAGACCCATAAAAACAAAATAAATAACTAAAACTTACAAGCAAATTGGAAGATGATGGATCAAGTAGATCAGTTATTTGTTCGTTGTATATTTCCAAGAAAGAGCATTTGCAGTAGTATTTTAATTTCTCATCCCTCCGGCTTTCCTCCTCCTGCAATTTGAAAGATGTTATAGAAACAGATACAAGCCACAGTTAACATGAATAAATCACAGGGAGAATTGAACCCAAACTTACAGCTTGAATTCTTGCAAACAAGAATTCAAATATACGAGGTGTCATTCCACGACGTGCACTGGGCTTCACTTCTAAATCATCAATTTCACCAAGCATTGTGTATGTCTTCCCACTTCCAGTCTGCATGCTCAAAATCATGCATATTATAATTGTTTGGAAGTTAAAAGATTTTTTAAATACAAAATGGGGTTTATATTCACTGAAATCACATAAATTTCAGCTTTCAACTAGAGAATATTAGATGACACTAAAGCATATCATTTTTGTCAATCTATAAACACCCTGGTTATAGTACCAGAAAATACATGCTAAGGAATATAGGATACGTCCCTTCTTTTACTAGATAGCTCATAAAGGTATGCTCTGTGGTACATTACACACTTAGTTAGTCATCAAATTTTCAGCAAAAATGTGACCCAACATTTAGTGGGCTGAAATGCCCAATTACCTCTAATTCATATATATCCAAACATGAAAAACCTGTGTAGGTGAATGGTAGACGAATGTACAAAAAATGCAAAGATCATTAGTGCTTGCCATAATGCTATATAGATGCAAATTACTGTGAGGTTTCTCGAATTTTATTAAGTGAGCAACCAAACAACTAAAGTAATGAAAAATTACCTGTCCATAGGCAAACATGCAGCTATTGTATCCAGACAGACAGTTCTCCACCATAGGAAGACCAGCCATCCTAAAAAGAGTTTCCTGCAAATTCCAGTTTAAAAACGACAATTAATATACCATTGTGGTATATACCACGGCAGTTACCACAATCCAATTTTACATAACAATACCTGATCGATTGTCTCACATGCTACGTGATCAAATGTGAATCGAGTTTCCGGTGGCCCAATATAAGTAATGCATTGAGAACTCTCTTGCTTCAAGCACCTGTTATAACCTTGTGTACTCCTCTCCATGCTATTGAGAGGACGGACACGTATAATAACCTGTGAAATTTCAATACTTATTAACATAATCCAAATGTCTAAATTTAAAGCTCCAAAATTTCCTCATTTAGCACTATATCAATGACAACTTGACAAGTACTTCAATGAAACACTAAATGAGGTTCCTTACCTGTACATTGTGATCCATCCAAAACGATGAATCTTCTTTGAGATCGAAATGAGGCACTTCAACCGTGTTGACAGCTGTAACCGAACCCGAAGAAATTGGAATCCCTTTATACAAAGCAGCAAAGTTCCCTCCCCTCGTCCCTCCATTTCCATCAACAACTTTACTCCGAACCCCCAAATTCAGAGCCTTGTTAACACTCTTGGTGGGCGTGCTCTGAGTGGAATTGCTCTCAGAATAACCAGAAGTAGCTCTCCCCAATGTCCTGGTTGACCGGGGAGTCATGTTCATAAAACCCCCATTTCCATAACCAGCCCTCCCATCATCACGCCCTTCAGCCAAAGCCGAACTGGCCTCACTCTTCTGAGCCCACCCAAACCGTTTCTTAGCAGAAAACGCAGCCCCATGCTTCTCCGGAGTGCGAAGTGGCAATGCAGGATCTGCAGCTTTTCTCTTGGGCTTGGCAGGAGTCCCCTCAACCCTACTCCGACCACTCACTTCCTCTTCTGGTCTAGGCTCCTGAATAGCGTTCAACGGCGCCCTAGGCTGCTCGGTGCCGGGCTGAATCACAGGTATATCTCTAGGGTTTACAGGAACATTCTCAATTTCATCCCTCTTTCCCGAATTCCGGAGAAGGAATTTGAAATCTCTCAACATTTTGCTACACACACAAAGAAACGAACAAAAAATAAACTAAGAAACTGAAATTACAAACTTTACGGATGAGAGAACACGTAAACGATTAAACGATCCATACCTGGAAGAGGAACTGATGAACAAGATCCCTACAAGACGAAAACCCGAAATGGCTCTGGTGAGCGACTGAGACCAAGTTGATTTCGGCTGGCTCTTCTTTAAACTTTTTGGCAAGAATCATGAAACGAAATGTGTAGTTTTTGAGCTGGATCTTGATCTGATTATTCAGCTACACATTACCATCATTGTCTTCTTCTTCTTCTTCTTCTTCTTCTTCTTCTTCAGTTTTAGTAACTCTCTGGTTCTGAGTTCAAACACATGACTCAGCTCTCTCTCTCTCTCTCTCTCTCTCTAGTCTATTTTAGGCAGGTTCTGTATTTGAGAATTTGAATTTTGGGTTCTGCTTCTTGATTTGAAGATGGAAATGGGCGGCTGTGATTTGATCTGCGATCGATATTTGAAATTTGCAGGCACAGTTAACAATAACGTCGCGCTAGTTGGATTTGAAATGGGATGGGCTTTTTGGTCAAAAACCTAATAATTTGATTAATTAATGAACATTTTCAACGGCTACATGCCCACGTGGACCCTTTTGACTGTAGAGTGTGGGTCCAATTTTATTTGGAATTATTACTGTAATAATAACTTATTAAGTTTAGATGTGTTTTTGAAATCCATTAGAGGCAACTGTTCTTCGAGTACAGGTTAATGTTTGTGATTTTACAAATACTTTTGTTATGAATTCGCATTCCGCAGTTTTTGACGTTTTTTTTAATGGGAAAGAAAGATTTTATTGATAAAACTAAGGGTTGGAGGCCCTGAGAAACAAACAGAACAAATCAACTTAACCAAGCGAAAACCAAAGCAAACAAGTCAAACTTGCCCAATTAAAGCCGAAACTAGAACAAAACTAAAAGCCTAAGCATGTCGATCTTTCCTTCTGAGAGGACACCCATGAAAAACATACGACACCCATTATCATATCAAAGTCTTGAGGCAAGCCTAACATTCCCCCTTATTTATCCTGCAATGT
>JAYMTH010000486.1:0-20613 GCA_036897465.1 Pelargonium australe
TGTTTGTTTTAGTATCGGTGCCCTCTTTTTTTTGTACTTTTATTATATTTCTACCTTCGGGTATTTTAATAAAAGTTACCAATTGTTTATCAAAATATATATATATATTAAAAATCGGAGTATTTCGATTCTCATATTCCATATGAAATTTTGAAATATTAATTTTTTTAATAAATATTCACGCTAGTTTGAGAAAATGGAATTACTTTATAATATCAAATATGTCATTTTTAGAAATTTTTTTTGAACAAACACATCAATCGTCAATTATAAACTGTAAATACCCGTCATAATTTTTTTAGAAATTCACTTGATAATAGTTTATATCATTTAGGATAGAGTGAAATATTACTGAAATTAACTTTCAAGTTGAAATGAAAATAGTCATTAATTATGACAAATACAGTAAAAAAAACATGAGAAAATATATATTTTTTCTTTTAACTGATGGAACAAGAAAGTGAATGCAAAAATTATTGGTAGATACCAAAAAGAAGACAGGTTATTGAAAATTTGGAGAAAACATGTATACTATTTTGGTGCCTTCCATGTATTCCGGTAACTATATAGACATAAAACACTTAGGGCCCTCCATTTTATTAATTTTATTTTCAAGTATAATATAAAAGGTGTCACAAGACTTGTTAGAACAATTTATAGGTCAAACTTTACCAACAACATTGCTGGAATATCTTGTATAATCTTCCTAGGAATATAAAAAAATTGATAAATTAAGAGATGTTATTGAACAATTATTTAATTTGCATGGGTCTTAATTGGTTGACAAATATATACCACCGTTTCTTTTCAAGTGTGAACAATTCATATAGTTCAGATCGAGCTGAGAATGATCACAAATTTGGTAAAATTTTAACTCGATTTCTTGATAACGTGTTTAAGTATTCACACTAAAATAGATAATCATAATTGATTAAAATTACTATATTTGTTTCAGAATAATTTTTTTTTCCTTTTTTCTTCTTCAAAGATGAAGGGTTATTAAGTTAGGATTGTCATTAAGTTTAGAATATTTTAACATATTGTTTGTCAATTCATATAACTAACTTATTAGAAAAAATAAGACTAAGAGATTGTTGGTGAAGTTCGAGAGTGCTTGCTCGAGATATTGGATGATGGAAATAAATGAATATCAAGAGAGGAATTGGGTGATAGAAAGCTCGCAAGCTCGGGTCATAACACTTTATATAAAAGATATTCTTCGGTCAGCGACATACGATGTTATAAAGCTCCTATTGTACTACGCTCGTGCCTCTCTTGAGGCTAGTGATCTTATTCAGGTTATGTTAAAATAATGCTTCTTTTACATCTTTTGCCCCCAAAAAAAAGTTATTAAAAAAAAGCATGCAACTATTTCAATGCATATAGTAACCAATTCTCATATAGTATTTAATATATTAGTATAACATTTAATTAAAAGACACAAGCATATGCTCTTGGTATGGAGGTTTGGTAACAACTTGGATTAAGAAATAGTATATTTATGAGCAAAGTAGGTCCAATGATTCTTCAATATTGTTCCATATAATTCTTGTGTCTTCATGTACTCTCTATAAAGTATGTGATTGGATTTACATTGATTTGCTCAACTATATCATCACAAATCAAGGAAAATATTTATAAATAAATAGAGAAATTAGAGCTATGATTCTTCTCATACTTTATGATAAAGAAACAACCAAAAAAAAAAACCATGTAAAAACAAAAATCAATTTATCATTGTTTATATAAAAAAAATCAATCAAAAATCTTGAATTATGATCTTTATTGATATTATATTTTAACCTCAAATTACACTATAAAAAAAGGTTGATTTATATTTGTGCAATAATGCCATCACCAATAATTAATCTTAATCTATATCTTTTTTAATGGAGCCAACACAACATTATTAGGATTTGGGCCAAAATGAAGTTTATGGAAATATACAGGGGTATAAAGTAAAATACACAAAAGTTGAAGATGTGACAGTGTAGGGACATAGGAGAACAATTTTAACTTTTCACGGGGACAAAGGGTAAAAAGTGTACGAAAATGTCAAAGCCAGTAACTACCTTTTGCTCCCGCCTTTTTTTTTTCCGTTGATCACGAGTAACGACGTTGAGACGTTTTTACCCCTAAGAATATATTTTTCTTAAAATAAAGAGAAAAAAAATAAACTTTGTGTAAAACAATTTTGACTTTTTGTGATCATTAATGTCAATTTTTATATAATTTTTAATTATGAGTAATTTTATATATCTCAAATATTTGTACAAATGACTTGCGCAATATATATAAATTATTTTATTAATGAATTTGTTTAGCCATAACACGTCACGTGTATAATATATCTCATAAGACGGACGCTACATATCAATTTTTTTTTTTATCTATCAGTTGAGTTAGACAACAGAGGATAACTCTCACAATTTAAACCAAATAGATAAATAATTCACTCATATCGACAATACCGTCAATAAAAAATTCAAAGTGTTTAAACCGTCTTACCCAACCTGCATTGGTAAATTTTAAAGTTAAAAAATATGACATATATATCTCCCACATAAATTGTCACGTTACTTTGCACCTTGAGATTAAAGAATTTAAACACAATCGAATTAGAACAAAGTCGGGGTAGTATAATTATAAAAATCAAACAGTTTATATATAAATTCGCAATCCAAATTGAAACTCTAATATCTTTTTTGTTAGTATCCAAAATGACAAATGACGTGATCTCAATTGCCAACTCTAATGCAAAATTACAAAATCATAATCTAGCTAATATTTTCATTCCCACTTTCAAAACAAGACCATAAAGTGGCACAAAAGGAGTAAAAATTAGATTTTTTCTTTTTCTTTTTCTTCTTCCTTCTTTTGCGCCTCTTTAGCTGCTCAAAGTCACTAAAAACTGCAAAGCGCGAAAAAAGCAATAACCATGGTGATAAGTGATGGCATGCAGTGAGAGAGAAGAAGAGAAAGAGGATTCGGAGAAATGGGTCGTTTTCAAATACATATATATGTTAAAAAAAAGGCAAGAGTGTGACCCACCAGAGAAGACCCATTGCTTTGGACAATTGCAATCTATGCCTTGAACACCACCTGCTTGACGAAAATGGCCAAAGAAGCTTGCCAACACCTACACCTCCAACTGGCTCTCTGTCTCTCTGCCTTAACCCCACTATCGTTCTCTTCTTTATCTCTCCACATTCCATTTTTCTCTTCTCTCTCACCCCAACTCTCTCTCTCTCCTCTCCGGATTCATGGACCGCATCGACAAGCAGCAGCAGTCCTTGGCCAAGAGTTCGAGGCATCAGTACAGTGAATGGTAATTTTTTGATCCATTTCTCATGCTTTTTGGTGCTGTGAGCTTTGATTTTGAGCAAGTCTATGCAAAATCTATAGTGGGTTTTGACTGTTTTTGTATTCTGAGAATTGGGTTCACTTGAGTTTTGGGAATTGATTGATTGTTGTTGCTGTTAATGGATTTGGTTTGTGAGTACTAAGGTTGGTGGTTGATTGATAAGTTTACTTTGAGCAATGCATTGGACTGCTTTCTCTTAAGAATTGGTTGTTATAGTTCACTTGAATTTACTTTTAAAGCTTTGGTTTTTCACTTTGATTTCAGTAAGTCTATGCAAAATCTATAGTGGGTTTTGACTGTTTTTGTATTTTGAGAATTGGGTTCGCTTGAGTTTTGTGAACTGATTGATTCTTGTTGCTTTTAATAGTTTTGGTTTGTGAGCACTAAGGTTGGTGCTTTTGATTGGTAAGGTTAGTTTGAACAATGAGCTTCTGCGCACTTATTCACTATGTTACGGTGTTTTGAATTTATGCTGGTACTTGTGAGTTTTGGTTGTTGGGAATATAGTAAATTAAAGGGTGTTTTGGTTCTCAAGTGTTTTTGTTAGTTCTTTTGAGGGTTTTGATATTTGTGATTTTGAGTATTATGGATTCTCAGATTTAATGTTGAAGCGATCTTTAGGTTGCAAGTGTTAGCACACAATCACTTGACACACTATCATTTTCTCTTTTTATGCTACAAATATATGGTTTCTTTTTGAAGTACGTTAAGGAATTATTAACGAGTTTATGTTGGTTGTAGCTTCTATGACTGTAAGTTATATAACTTCATTGGGTCTATAATAAGCTTTTTATTATGTTGTAGGATTTTTAGGGACGTCCCCAGCGATATCATGATAGAAGTGGGTGGAAGGACGTTTGCTTTGCATAAGGTAATTAAGTCAGTACATTGTTTAGCATTTTTGTTCATTGCTTTCTTTTCTGTAACAAGATCACAGTCAGTGAAGTGTTCTCTTAGGGTCATTACCAGATGCCTTTGTTTGTACTACTGAGAAAAACCCTGAATTAGGGTGTGAAGATCTAGAGTTCATATATTCTTATTTTCTCCTGAAGTATCAAAGTGTTTTAGTTTGTTCTAGTTTGATTGTCGCTGTCCATAAAATTTAGTACATAATATATTCTACTTTATGCATAGCAATGACAGATTTCGTTAACCTTCAATGTCAATTGCAGTTCCCTCTTGTCTCTCGAAGTGGGAGAATACGAAAGTTAGTTGCAGAGAATAGGGATTCTGATATATCCAGGGTGGAGCTTCTTAATCTACCAGGAGGTGCTGAGGCATTTGAGTTGGCAGCGAAATTTTGTTATGGTATTAACTTTGAGATCACGTCAGCAAATGTAGCGCAACTGTGTTGTATTTCTGATTTCCTTGAAATGACTGAGGAATTTTCAAAAGATAATATTGGCTCCCGCGCTGAAGAATATCTCGACAGTGTCGTCTGCAAGAGCCTAGAGTTGTGTGTTGAAGTTTTGCAGCAATGTGAAAACCTACTTCCTCTTGCCGATGAACTCAGAATAGTTAGTCGTTGCGTTGATTCAATAGCTTCAAAGACCTGTGCAGAGCAAATTGCTTCCAGCTTCTCGCGCTTGGAGTATAGTAGCTCAGGGAGGCTTCACATGAGCAGGCAGGCTAAAAGTGACGGGGACTGGTGGATAGAGGATATTTCTGTTCTTCGAATTGATTTGTATCAAAGAATCATTACGGCTATGAAGTGTCGCGGGGTTCGTCCAGAGAGCATTGGCGCATCCCTTGTGAACTATGCCCAGAAGGAGTTGACGAAAAAATCTAGCTTGTGGAATCCATTGAGCCAGCAGAAAGTTGATATGATTTCCGGATCAAATGGACACGAAAAGCTCGTAGTTGAGACAGTTGTCAGCCTTTTGCCCGTTGAGAAACTCGCTGTTCCAATCAGTTTCCTTTTTGGGCTTTTGCGAAGTGCTGTGTTGCTTGATTGTACAGTTGCTTGTAGGCTTGATTTGGAGAGGAGGATCGGGTCTCAGTTAGATATTGCCACTCTTGATGATATTTTGATCCCTTCCTTCAGGCATGCCGGTGATACATTATTTGATGTTGACACGGTTCATAGGATCTTGGTAAATTTCTCTCAGCTAGATGACAGTGAAGATGATATGGAAGATGCTTCTGTTTTTGAATCCGATAGTCCTCGTTCACCTTCCCAAACTGCATTGTTCAAAGTTTCCAAATTAGTCGACAATTACCTTGCTGAAATTGCACCTGATGCAAACCTAAAGCTGATGAAGTTCATTGTCATTGCCGAGTCTTTACCAGACCATGCACGTACTGTCCATGATGGGCTGTATCGAGCCATTGATATCTACCTAAAGGTACATTTTTCGCTCACTTGGCAAATTAATTTCGGAAGTTAATATAGTTAGGGACATTGATTTATCAAATTTCTTTATATCTGATTCTTATACGGATACATGTTTCAGGCACATCAGAATTTATCAGATTCAGACAAGAAAAAGCTCTGCAAAATGATTGATTTCCAGAAGCTCTCAGAAGAAGCTGGCGCACATGCAGCACAAAATGAGCGTCTTCCTCTCCAGTCCATAGTTCAAGTGCTTTATTTTGAGCAATTAAGGCTCCGGAATTCCTTGAACTGCTCATACCCCGATGACGACCCCAAGCCAATGCATCAGTCATGGCGTATCAGCAGTGGTGCACTCAGTGCAGCAATGTCTCCACGGGACAACTATGCATCATTGAGGCGAGAAAACAGAGAGCTGAAACTTGAGCTAACTCGGTTAAGGATGAGACTAAACGATCTAGAAAAGGAACATGTTTGCATGAAGAGGGACATGCAAAAGTCTAATTCTCATAAATTTATGAGCTCATTCTCGAAGAAAATCGGTAAGCTCAGCTTTTTTGGACATAGTTCTTCAAGGGGATCAACTTCTCCCTCGAAGCATTCGCAAAGAACTGATTCTAAAGTGATAGAGAGAACTTGTGTAAGCACAGATTAGATGTTTCATATATTTGTCGAGTGTTGATTAACCGCACTCTGCAAGTCATGTCCTGGTAATGTTTTTAGCCACCTTGTATATGAATTGTGGTGCTTTTGTTCAGCAAAAAAGAGAGTAGACAACTCTTTTGAGTGTCTAATGGAATTGGTGAGTGTAGCTTTCATGTTGTTTGAATTATACATATTTTGTGAATGTTGGCACTTTTCATGGCAACATTTGGGTAGTGATAAACAAGAGATACTAACTTTAGTACTAACCCGAGTATGAATCGAGCTCACATATGACATAACCTTGATGTATGATTTCCCTCGTCTTTATCTTTTTTATTTCACAATTATATCTGTAAATAATGGTTCCGTCTTCGTTACACTGAGGTTGATATTGAACTTAGTTTGTGGAGAATCATGAATCCGTTTCAGTTATAGGGTTGTGCTTTTTGTCAACCAGCTTTTTGTTTATATTTTTATCCGAATATCCTTCTTATATGGGATGTATTGAAGCATTCTGAGATTGAAGGAGAAAAAAAGTTACATCCTTAACTCAGCTGTACATTTATAGTGACAAAATTATAGGAACAAGGCGTGAAGAAGGTGCACGATCTACACTCTAAGGTCGTGAACAAGGTAAGAAACCCGGAAACTCTATTGAACTATCTGTGACTCTCTCCTGCATCTCTTTTTCATTTGACAAAACAAAAGTTACCTTATGACGTAGAAACTTACGAGCACTGTCATGCTTTCTTAAGCAGGATTTTAACCCGGCAACCTGTTTTCTGCACTTAGACTCCACAGCATCATATATGACCAGAGCTCTACTCTTCTCATTATCTGTATCCACGTTGGTTCGGTGGTTCTTGTTGGTATTTGTCTCAGGCCAAAACCCGACTTGGGATTGCCTCTTGACCTTCTCATCCGAAACTCGCTCCCTCGGGCTTGGGCTTGCACTTGCTCCATACCAGCATGAGACCAGAACAGGTGGTTTCTTGATGCCTTGACTCTGTGCTTGGTCCATATATGGTTTTTGTTTAGAAGATTGCTTAGCAGATTGTTGAGTACTAACAATAATTTCCTTCTTCGAAGTCTGGACCAGCTGCCGAGAAGACTGGTTCTTGTGCTTTTTGATCAGCTTGTAGATGGTTTTGTTGGGGACAATGAGGAAAACTTTTCCAGGAACCAGAACAGACTCAGGCTTGACCACAACCCACGGGAACTCGAAAACATCTGGCCGCGTGATGCTGTGCCGGGGATTCTTTCTCATGACCTCCGCGGCGGTTATGGGTTCTCTGTGAATCTCCACAAGCCTGCCTGGATGCACCAGTTTCAGGACACCATTTTCTCTTGCGGTTGTCGCCGCCATTGTTGCTTAGAGGTTAAGGTACCTGAGAAATGGAGAAGAGAGAATGAGGAGCAACATGTTTCTCATTCTTATATTGGCTTCTTTTTAGGACTGACAAGAAAGTTGGCGATTGGTTCAATGAATGATCCTTGGACAACTTGTGTGTGTTTGACATGGACTTGTACGGCAACTCAGGATAATGATCTTTTAGAGAGTGGTGATGGGCTCTTCCTTCCTGAATCCTGTCCTTTTCTTTTGGAAGTGTTGTGTGCAGTGATATCGTGCAGCACCCCAAACTCCCGCATCCAGAGAGATGGGCCAACCTTTTACACGTGTGTCAAGCAATATAAAGTACATATTCCAATAAAATAAGTTATACTTGCACCATTAGCATACTGATCATCATCCATTTCGCAAGTACAAGAGCATGCCACATGGCGAAGATCATCCATTTCGCAAGTACAAGAGCATGCCACATGGCGAAGACCACCCTTAAGGCACTTAGGAGATACCTATTTTTTAGGGATGTGACATTCAGCTTTTTATCTCATTTTTTTTTATTAGTTTCATTATTGCTTGTGAGAATAGGTGGCAATTTCGGGTTTCGGATTGGGTTTGGTTAGATATAGCCTAACCTAAATCCAACCCGAGAGGACTACGGTTTCATTCATGTCGGGCTTCACTTTTTTGAATAAGCTCTGCGAATTCAGGCCACTCTATCATGGGTGCTATTCTTTCCTGAAACTAGTTTTCTTATACAACACAAAAGACAAGAAGAAAGGTCTCAAGTTAAGCCAATGAACAAGTAATCACAGATTCACAAGAGTCAAATTTGCTTAAAATGGATAAAGATGGCTCAAATCTTGACAATATCATTACTTAAACAAATCAGCTAGGTGTTGACTGATGAGAACAATGTGTTTCATGAACTAAACATGATGATCTAATCTCAACATAGCCTCCTAGGAAGCATCAAAGATCAAACAAAACCAGCTTCATGCTAAACTTAAAATACACTAAAAAAAATCTCAGAACTGCTAAGCTTCAGCTAAGAGTTCTGATTATCTAGGCAACTGATGCAGATACAATGGCAAACAGCTAATATATGATGGATAAACCAGTAGCCGCATCTGGGTTTCAGTTCATTGTTTATTTGTGGCCAATGCGTTGTTTAGATGAGATCGCAAAATGGCACAAATTGACAAAAACGATGTAAGTTTCTATTCTTATCAACGGCATATATTGGGGAAAAACCAAATAAAGAAAGACAATCCGAGATCTTACATAGAAAATGACAGTCAAGGAGAAACTGAACACATATTCATAGTTGGAATGAAGCAAAATATCCTAAAATAGTAAACTCCCCTTAATCTCTAACATTTTGAGAAACAACGAAACAACATGGGTACGACTTACAATTTCCATTAATATAATCTTATTGTCAAGGATCTCACCAATTCTCATCAACAATGTGTCAATGTGAGAGTTCAAGTTGATTTGGTGTAGAAACGGACGCCGAAAGCCAGACCCAAGATCATCAAGGGAACTAAGAACTGGAGGAGCTTGATAATGAACTCGGTCGTCTTGTCTTGGTTGTACTGGGGCTGCTTGGGAGGCGTATAAGTTGTCTTGGTGGGGATGGTTGCGGAATCGATATTACCAACATACATTTCATCCATCATTGCTCTCGCGCTGCTACTGTGGCCGACATCCTCAAAGTCATCAGTTGCATCCTTCCCTGAAAACCGTGCAACATGTTAAGGGCAAAATACTATTGATAAATGATCGCATAAATCACAGTCAAGTGTAAATAAGGAAAATGTTAAGAACAATGTTGCTTTTCTAATACCTGTGGCAGACAACAAAACCTCGTCACCACCGGGATGATCCTCCAAGAACTTTGTCACATCATATACCTGTTTCATTGCATTTAAATAATGAAAATGTAAAGGTGGTGTAAAATGAAAAAATGAAATGGTAAAAATCAGGTTTATAAGCAAGGTTAGAAGTGAACGTTCCCTAATTTTTCATGAACTGGACACAATTAAATGACTGACACTTCAAAGATCCCAAGAAATAAATCTTGCTATGTTTTTTTTTTTTTTTTTTTTTTTTTTTTTTTAATCTTGCTATGTGATCCTATAAGGCTATAATCCCAGAAAATATGCATATATGAAGGCAACGTGTCCTTGCAGAGGGCCAAGATATGCAGACCGGGGAGAAGCGTTAATTTCAATACTTTCTAGTCCAACTCGGTTTTTGGTTCATATTTAATAGTTTCACATCAAATATTGAAGCTTGACTAGATCCAAGATTCTAAGAACAAAAGTAGAAGAATTTTAACTCAGTAAACAATCAGTATTAAAAAATACCCGATTTATTTATCTTTAATGCAGACTGCAGTCTAAACTCCCTACCATCAACCTATAAAATTTAGCTTTCAATTCCCATTAGTGCACAAGCATCAGTGATATTCACAAGTAACACAAAAGCTCACCGAGAGTTAGGCTTTGCTTAGATTTCAAAACCTAACATCATCATTATAGATGATCAATGAGTAGTGAGCAAAAATCGGATTGAGATATTAAATGTCGGGTCACAATAAGCTATCAATATCATTGTTTGATGATTTTGGAAAAGCGGAATAGTATGCTTACATAAGGAGAAAAGGCAATTATTAGAGATGGAGTTGATGCAGGGGTAAAAATCTTTCTTTTCATACTGATTTAGGGATCTTACTAATAAATCCAGATCACATAAGAGATCTATGTGCTCAGAAACAAAATTCTACCATTAGTGTACCATCAAATCCTAAACCCAAATGGAAAATCACAACATGGATAATATGATTCAAGCACCAGAAAACACCAACAAAACAAACAAAAAACAGGAAACAAACAAGAGCCCCAAAACTACAACTAAAAAAACAAGCTCTACCCAAAAGCCAACACCCAAAAAAAATCCCATAAATCAAAATCAAGCAACGATTCTAGTACAACATAATCGAAACAATTCACAAAAACAAGAGATGAAAAATTTAAAATTTCCCCAAACCCAGATCCAATCAACACGATTACTAAACCCCAATACACTAGAGACGATCAGATACAAAACCCAGAAAAGTAAAATCGATGAAGAATCGAAACACATTACCTTGCCGTCAATGATGAGCCAGCAGTCCTTGGGATTGTTGTGCTCAGCGACCTCGGTCAAAGTGAAGACCTTGCCCTCGCCGCCACCCATTGGATTAGAAAGAGCAGAAAAAGCAGGAAGATTTGGAAACCCTTTTGCGGCTGAGACGAGAACTGAGAAGCTCGGTGAAAATGGAGAGATGGGATCGGAAATGTTGGGTTGTTGAAGACAGTCAAGTATAGATTTAGTTGGGTGTGAGGTTGGTGGAGAAAATGGGTGAATATATGGGCTTGTCACCAACCAACTGTTTTTAATTTAGAAAAATATTATATGGGTCAAATATTGGAAAAATATTTGTGCAAAATACATGTTAATTAATAAATTTTTTTGAGGAGAACAATAACGTGATTATTCCCGTGAAATCAAAATAGAAGTTACAGGGGACCTATAATTACTAAAAGAAATCAGACTAAGATCTAGGAGTACACACAGGAACACTCCTACATCGCTGATTCTGTCCCGACAAAAGCGGTAAAATAAACCAAAATACTAGACAAGCATCTAAATCCTAACGTGAGATCTAGAGTTGCTAGCACTTCCGGAACCCTAGGCTCCGGCACACAAACTGATACTCAACCCGACTCGGAAGGGGGCTCCTCATCCTCCCCCATACCCCCCTCTTCTTCTCCTTCAATATTCAACATCTGGACTCCTTTCTCGAGATCCGCCGCCATCTCAACGACAAACAACCTCCTGGACCGCCTCTGCTCGTGCCGCAACCGACCGCTGGAACGTCCTCCGCCTGAAACCTCACTGCGCAGACACCGACACCACTACCGGAGATAGCAGCGGTACCAGCCCTCACGATTTCGCCTTCGATCGTCTACTCCACTACTCGCCTGCTCCTCTTGCTCGCTTCTGATGATCTACGCCTTCACTCTCACTGCCCTGCCTTCCCAGATCCGCCGCACCCCTCTATAAAGCTGTAAATTTTTTGAAAAACTCTACCTCACGCAAAGTGCGGGAAAGTCCATGGAAAAAAGAAGAGGAGAACCACGTGTAATTATCCCTTTTAAGGATATTTGAACTAAGTATTTCCATTTTCCCAATATCAGCCGACAAACCCGTATATTTTTTAAAACCCGGCCCATATATATACAGCGGCCGATCGATTTAGCCGACTCACTCCTTTTCATCCCCTTCTCCAACAAAGAGCCCTAATTTTCCATCTTCTTCCTCCTAATTTTCCCTCCGTTTCTCGCCATCCAAACGCTCTTCTTCCGATTCCAACAGAATGACCACAATGAGCCTCCGCAAGGGGAACACCCGTCTCCCGCCGGAGGTGAATCGAGTCCTGTACGTGCGCAACCTGCCTTTCAACATCTCCAGCGAGGAGATGTACGATATCTTCGGCAAATATGGGGCGATTCGGCAAATACGTATCGGCAACAGCAAGGACACTCGCGGAACTGCCTTCGTCGTCTACGAGGACATCTACGACGCCAAGACCGCCGTGGACCACCTCTCCGGCTTCAACGTCGCGAATCGCTACCTGATTGTGCTTTACTACCAGCAGGCCAAGATGAGCAAGAAGTTCGACCAGAAGAAGAAAGAGGAGGAGATTGCGAGGATGCAAGAGAAGTACGGCGTCTCCACCAAAGATAAGTAAATCCAGAAGCTTCAGATTATGTTGTATTTGAGTCTTAGGGCTTTTTGTTTTTTTTTAATTTTTTTTTTTATGTTCTTTCAACATGAAACAGTGCAAATATATCTATATATGTTTCCATCTCTGTTAAATTAGTGTAATGACGGATTATTGGCTCTCTGGGACATGAAAATTTGATTGAACACTTGGTATGGAGAATTTTTCTTGCATCCTTTAAGGATTTGGTAGTTATCTATAATGTACAGCTTCATAGTTTGATTTGTTCAAATATGGTAATTGATGAAATTGTATGAGTTAATTTGTATTTGAAAATTGTTCCCATGTTCTTTTCCTATTTAGGTGGTAGATGAGATAGTTTGGATTGTTCTAGACTAGAGATAAGGAGGAGGAGCTGGATCAGGTGAAGTATTAGGCAAACATTAGGACTGACAGTTGCGAATTTAGAGTGATAGGTGTTTGGAACCATACTAATTGATTAGGTTATTGTTTTTTTAATTGCATTGGAAGCCTAGTTGAGGCTTCGAGTTCAACAAATTGATAGCTGGCTGATTAGGTTATAGGCTTTGCAGGGGATCTGGATTCTGTTCTTGTTTGACATGAGTGTTCTTGTGTTGTCCAATCAGCCCGAACACTTAGTGTAGGTGAAGAAAAGTCATCTTATTGTTGGGTTAGTAAGGCTTAGTGTGTTTAAATATTTGCATTTGATTTTAAGAATGATGTAAAAATTTAATAATTCATCGGGTAGATGGCATGCTTGGTTGTCCGGATCAACCAGTTGCCATCTAATTTGTGATAAATTATGTTCACAGGAAATAGATTGGACACATAGGATGTTGCGATGGTATAGCTAGAAAGGAGTGGAAGAGACAAAAGAATGAATTGAAAGAGAAAATATGTACGCATATGAATTGATGTATGGTCAACTACTAGCCCACTTCCCATAGAGCGGAAAGCTAGAGGACAGAGATGTGAGTTTGCTGTGTATATTGTATGGCCGCTAGAAATGTTCACCAGAAGTTGAGTAGTTTAGTGTCAGTCTATGTTTCTTCTTGGGAGCTTCGTGGAACTATTATAAGATCAGTGGTTTTGAAGTCTCCTACATTGAAAGAATGAAAAGTTAATCTGATCATTTGATGTAGTAATGGGGTCCTCCACCTATCAGTTTAGCTTTTAAGAATGAACTAAAGTTTAGTCGTGAACCCATTTGTGGTGCCTCCTTAATTTGAAGTTTATCTGATATTGAAAGAATGTGAAGTTAATGTGATCACTTGATATACAAGTTGGATCCTCCGTCTATTGTCTTGGGCTTTGAGGTTAGAATGAAGTTTAACAATTTATATGAGTAGACACAGGAGTTTGCAAAATAGAAAGAATCAACTTTCATGTGACGTTTTTGTGAGTAATTAGTACACCAAAAAGTCTTGAATGTTGATCGAAGTTGTGAGGTAGTAACTGGGTTTTGACACGTTAAAGACAAGAGGCAGCAACTATCAATTATGTAGGAAGGGATGGGCTGTTGTAGGATTAAATATACATTACTGTGTTGATTCTCAAGTCTCAAATATTAACAAGGAACGTTTTAATAAATTTGATATTTTGTTCTTCGAATTGAGATTTAAAACCTGAGTTTTTTGTTTTTATTTTAGTTAATTTAAAAAAAGAAGTTAAAAGAACACTGTCCCCTAAATGTGGTGACGACACTACACATGTCCAAGACTTGTGTCCAAACAAGGTCTTTCTTTTTGCACCTACAAAGTTTCAAAATACCAATATTTACTCATATTTTTCGTGTTTCCTGAGACACCCAAAATACTTCTTAATCAACATCTAACCTACATTTTTGTTTATTTTACTTATGTATTTGTTTTAAAATATTCATATATTCTTAATTCTTCATTTGTTTTTGTTACAAATATTTTAAAGAAAGCTAGCAAAAACATTAGTGTTTGAGTTGCGATAGGTTAGAGGAGTTGGTTGGAGATCTTCCTAATGGGTACTCCGAGACATTGTACTCAAAGATTCTTGTCAGTAATGAAAGTCTTACTTTCTCGGTTAAAAAATAAAAAACATTAAATTAGTGTTTGGATTAATACGAGATGAAGAATGTTCTTTTTATTAATGGTATTTGCATTAGAATTGATTGTTCACCCTGGGGTATGTAAAATTATATTTTACGTTCATCGTCGACAAAATGTTTCTCTAATATTCTTTTTTAGAAAAATAAAACATGATTTGTAATCTTTGAACAATCAGTAGTAAAAAAAAACTTTTGACTGAATGTCTATGCTCATGCAGATCATTCATATCTGCATGAGGTAAGTAAATCTCCCAAATAAGCACTTAGATTTCACGTAGTTACAATTTTTTAATAAAAAATTTAAAATGGGCCAACATATTAAATACTTATAAGAATAAATACCTTTGTTCATGTGCTATCAATTATGAACTAGCTTATGAGAGTGTTTGTTTAAGCTTATAAGCATTAAAACGGCTATTTTTGTCGAGTTATCTGTTGAGTAAATTAATAAACTGCTTATAAGCTCATGCTTATTAGTCATAAAAAAGTAAGTTAGCGATATCTAATTTCTCATTTTGCAGCTTATTAGCACATAAAAAATAGTCAGTTTGACCATTAAAAGGTCATTTATGTTCTTATAGTTTTATGTGATAATAATAAAGAAAAATTCATAATTTTTTTTATTTGATATTTGATTTGAGGGATTTTCATGTCAATAACGTAAAAAAAATTCATAAAAATACGAATGAGTTTTTAAAAAAATTAAATATTTGTATAAAAAATTCAAGATTTTCAATTGTGCATTCGTAATAAAAAAAGTACAAAAAAGTAGACATATATGAAAATAAAAATCATAACTTTGTATTTTGATTTTCATTTTTAATATCCTCGTGAAGTTGTCACAAACAAACGTAATTATTTAAATAAAAGAATTCATCCAAAAAATATTATTAGTGTCTTTTATAGTCAATTTGACGTTATAAATGGTTTATCATCCGTTTATCAATACTTTCTTATCAAACATGTAACAACTTATTATTAAAAAGAGTCAGAACACATTAATGCTTATAAGCTCTATTATCAGTTATTTTTTTAGTAGTCTAACTCTCTAAAAGTGAATCAAATGAAGTCCATTAGTTAGTTTGCTAATTTGAATTTTTATGTTATTTTCTGGTATGTGTGTGAGCGCCCACTAACACATTTGAATAATGGGTTACACACAATGGCTTGAATTTCCACTATGAAAGGTCAACCTTTTTAATAGAGTTTGACTTCTACTATTTTATTAAACTCATTCTTTTTATATGTTTCCAATATGGAACAACTTTAGTCACCACTTCAATACTCCCCCTCACTTGCGAGTCTCACATTTTTCTTTTTAAAGGTGAACTCGACAGGTGCATAATTGGGGCCTTTAATTTTTAAATCAGCACTCTCCCTCATGTGTATGTATTTTTCTTTCACACGTGGGCCGCTGCAGACATGACCATCTGCAAACAGACCAGAGACCAAATGAGAATGCAACATAAACAGTTCACTTTTGGGGCAAGGCCTGTATCAAAATCAGCCCTGATACATGTTAAATTTGAATAATGTGTTACACGCAATGATTTGAGTTTTCACATCTAAAAGATCAGCTTTCTTACTTGAATTAGGCTTCTACCATTATACTTAAATCATTCTCTTTATATATAGCTCAAACTCAATTCGCAAGTGATTTTGCAGCCTATAAGCCTATGTACCGTTGTGTACAAAAATCACATCCAAGGTTCTGAATAATAGGCTCAAACAAGGCATTGGTTCACTGGTGTCCCATATTCAAAATGGGTCCATTCCTGATTAAAGAATTGAGGCCAATATTATTTAGGCTAATGAGCTTGTTCATTTACCAAACAATGGTGAAAATGGAAAGCTTAAAATTTAAGTTAAAAAATGGACGTTAAAAAGGCCTATTAACGGGTTAAGTGATTTATTTCTTTGCATTATGAAGGTTGAAGTTGAAGGTGTCTCAAATCATACACTAACTAAGTTGTTTAGTATCTATATTATGAGTTAGTCAGTATCTTTTGAGTTTAATAGACAACATATTTACGGGGATAAAAATGTAAATGAACAACACTAACAAATTCTACTGCACATGTTTTGGAACCAAGGACTCTCTTTTGAATAGTAGAATCCAACACAAGGCTACGTGGTTCTGGAAAAGTCTTTGTCAAGGTAGGAAAATTATCATAGCCACTCGACTTGAAAAGTTGTTTGGGGTTTGTACTCTCTTATTTTCTCATCAAGTTTTTGATTAATAGAGTGTCAATTGCTTATATAAAAAAATGAGTAAATTGGTGCTAGACCCACTATACTTTCGAAAGTATATATGGAGATGACCCTTGTGTACTTACTTAAATAGGTTTGGTCCCTATACTTTTTAATTTTATTAATTTGGTCCAAATAAATTGTTACAACAGGTCACTTACCTCTACGTCAACAAATACGCCACAAAATTTGGGTATAAGAAATCATTTCAGACCTTCATTGACAATTGGTTGCCTTTATGGTTAGTAACTTGGAATCATACTTTTTATCTTGAAGAATTTTACAAAGTGGGATCTTTTCTAGGTTAAGATGGGAAAAGTTGGGACTTGAACACACTTAGATCATGTTTCTAGCCTAATATTGCACAAGAAAGAAATTATAAATAACATTGATGCTAGAGTCTAACACATTTGCATACACAATTGTGCAGTCCTACTAGTTTAAATACAACACATATATTAAATAGATATACAATTTTCTTTGGAAGATCACATATATGAAAGTTCTAGGTATAAGCATTGTAGAAATCAATTAATTCTATTTCTAAAAGTTGAACAAATTAGTTTAAGACATTAAAAAGCATCTCCCCATTGATTCCTAAACATTACAGATTTACCATTACCAAACCATATCTCCATTTTCAGACCAGTCAGTTACAACATTAATATTTCACAAATATTTGTTTGTTTGTTTGTTTTTGTAAGAAAAACAATGTCATAACCCATAAAATGTACCCACCCACTGAATTCTAATGAGTTTCTCCTCTTCCTTAAGCCTCACCCATATCCTTTGCCACAATTCCTCATTTCCTCCATTTCAACACTTAATGCACAAACATGAATTATATATATCAGCTTCAATATTAATCTCCACCTGAACCTCCAATTTTGTTGATAACATCCATTTCTTGCTCTCCTCGCCCGCTACCAATTACACTTACATCAGACCAACATCACGCCGCTTCTTTGGATTTGCTGCATCGGGATTTCCTTTTCGCATCATTGCCACGAACTCTTCGTAGTTGATCCGCCCATCCTGTCATCGAATAATGGTAAAAATAATTAGTCACATGTCATGTTTTTCGCTAAACCTCTCGTAGTTTGAATTTATACTTACATTGTCATTGTCCACTTCAGAAAGGATTTCCCTTATGTCCCTCCCGTCTTGCATGTTAAATTCCCGAAGAGCTTGTTCTAGCTCTTCCATCGTAATGTAACTGAAATATACATGTAAAGGTGAGCTGAGATATAAAGATGAGAATCTAATCATCAACATCAACACCAACACCAACACCAAACATCGGCATAGGTACTTCAGGAAGTTAGTTATGCGCGGATTATCAATAATGTCCATACAATAAGTTAAATTTGTTACAACACGTGTGCATAAGGATAGAAGAGGAAATATACAACACCAACTAACTAACTTGTTAACTTTTCTCAAAATTGAAACGTGGACACTTATTTTGAAACCAAGGGAGTATATCAGTTGTGATCTTACGTACCCGCTGTTATCTTTATCAAAGTATTGAAAGGCGGTGTAAAGATGCTCCTCTCTGTCCATTCTGTTCATGTGAATCGTTGCTGCAATGAACTCGTCATAATCTATGTTTCCATTGCCATCGGCGTCAGCCTATATTTGACACAAAATTGAAAGAACGATCGAGTTAAGAGTTATATGTGTAACTACAAGTGGTGAAGTGTGTAAAATAGTAGAACAAGTAATTACCGCTTCTAGTAATTGCTTCACTTCTGTTTCAGAGAGCTTAGTGCCATGCTTGGAGAGACCTTGCTTGAGCTCTTCAAGTGTTATGGTTCCACTGTTGTCGGTGTCCATGCCCCGAAACATTTCCTTCAATCCCATGATTTCTTCCTCCGATAGACACCCTGCGATAACCTAAGCATCCATTCCAACAACAAAAAATACATTTTCGTCAAATGCGTGCAAATAAACACAAGTTATGCGATTTTACTACAAATTAATAGAGAAAGAGTACCCGAAGAGCGACTTTCTTGAACTTGTTCATCGCTCTAAACTGTTTGAGCCTGCCAAACACAGCATTGTCAAGAGGTGTATCAGGTGCTTCTCCATCTTCCTTAATCCATGGATGATCTGTACGAGAGACCAAATACATTTTAGCATTACTATCTTAACTACATAACAAACAAATATATGCATAGCAAACTTACTGAGCACTTGGAAGGCGGTTAATCTCTGCCTGGGATCTGAATTTAACATCTTTCGAACAAGATCCTTAGCTCCGGGTGAGATTGAGGGCCATGGATCGCTCGTGAAGTCAACGTGGCCACGTAAGATAGCATTGAATATCCCATGCTCCGACTCTGCCAAACCAAAATCAACATGTCATTCATAATTCAAAATAATTATACATATATACGATGGCGATGGCAGAGCTAAGGGTGAGCTGTAGTAGGCAATGTCCGCCATTGCATATAATATATATAGACAATAAAAGAAGAAGAAGAAGCCATGCCTGCCCAAAAAGGAGGAACACCACTCAGTAGAATATACAACATGACACCAACACTCCAAATATCAACCTCTGGCCCATATTTCCTTTTCAAGACTTCTGGTGCAATGTAATATGCACTGCCAACAATATCTTTAAATACTTCCCCTGTTGCAACAAAACAGCCGCCATGAATTGAGAATTCCATGCATAAAAAAGATATGGACAATATTAAAAGACAAGCTTGAGCTTTCAGCTAAGTTGGTTTTCTAACATATAGGATGAAAGCAAACCTTGCTTGTAGAAGACGGAGAGACCGAAATCGGTAGCCTTGAGAGGGGCATTCTCGTCCTTATTGAGCAAAAGGAAATTCTCCGGCTTGAGATCCCTATGAATGACACCCATGGAATGACAAGTATGCACAATCTGAACAATCGTCCTGAGCAAGGAGGCGGCGGCGCGCTCCGAGTAATGCCCCTTAGCAATGATGCGGTCGAAGAGCTCGCCTCCGGCGCATAACTCCATCACCAAATGAACCGAGTGTTTGTCCTCAAAGGCACCCTTGAGCTCCACAATGTTGGGCTGGCCGGTCAAATGGTGCATGATCTGGACCTCCCTCCTGACGTCCTCGATGTCCTCCTTGTTGACGAGCTTGCGCTTGGCGATGGTCTTGCAGGCGAACTGGAGGCCAGTGGCCTTGTGGGTGCAGAGATGGGTGACCCCAAACTGCCCCCGACCGAGCTCTTTCCCGATGGAGTAGGTGGACTTGACGTCCTCCATGGGGCGGCCAAGGACATGCCCGATGGGCGCGCCCTTGGCCGCGGCCTTGGTGGAAGGGCCGGGGGAGCGGTTGGGGGTGCGGGGAGGGGTGGTGGAGCTTTCGTGGTTGTGGTGGTGGTGGTGAGGGGCAGATTCTCCCTTGGGGTTGTCGGCCGGAGGATCGGCACTACCTTGGGAGCAACAGTTGCCCATGGTGGGGAAGGGAGAGGAAGGAATATGGGTGGCCAAGCTAAGGAGGAGAACCTAGCTAATAGATTTTGATTTAGCAATTTGTGGCATGCAACATAGAAACACAAAACAGAGGAAAAAGAAAGAGAGACAATAGAGGAGGTGGAGGAGGAAGAAACAGAGTGGATTGATTGTTTCAACTGTGTTGAAATGGTCTTGCCTAAATCTCCCTTTACAGACAAAGGTCAGGAGAATTTCCCGCTTAACTAAATTAACGCTTTTTTCTTAATTAGGAATATCTAGATTTTTTTTGGTTTCATAATGTCATTAGAATCATTTGAAAATTTACATATATTTTTAAATGAAAAGATGGTGTTAATCATT
>JAYMTH010000487.1:0-20612 GCA_036897465.1 Pelargonium australe
TAATTTTAAATGAGGTGTCATCGCCTCATTAGTTTGACTGATATAAGGTTACTATATATATATGTAACAAAAAAAATTAATTCAACAAAAATATAAAAAGCTCGAAGAAGCAAAGCAAAGCAATTTTGTATATTTTCTGTGGACACATTCGCCGGAGCTATACCTTTCTCTTCTCTCTCTCTCTCAAAATCTTCAATTCCCAAACCAAACACTCACAAAACGCTCCGTTTCGCATCTCAACCTCGCCATTTTCGCAGACCACACAGTCTCTGCGAGCTCCGATTTGGATTGGTTTCTTCGCTTTCTCCTTCGCTGCTGTGTGTTCATGATTTTCAGCACCTGAAACTTTTGATTTTTGCTCTGTATCTATGGATTGTATGATGTGTAATAGATTTGAGTTTTTGGCGGTTTTGTACGAAAATATGCAGTGGACTAGTTTTTGAGACTTGTGTTTGGTTAGATTTGAATCGGTTGAGCTGAGTTGACCCGGGCTCGGAGCTCGGGATCTCAATTTCCATGGCGTCGGAGAAGGAGAAGGAGCTTAGGAACTGGATTGATGAGCAGTCTGATCTCAGTTCGTGCTACTTGCAGAAGTTCAGGCTCTACGAGACTCGCTCGGTATATTTCTATTTATGTTTCGCTCTGTTTTTGTGTAATTTGCTTGCGATTTTAGCTTTATTTTGTTAGTGTTGCGGGTTTGGTTCAGCTGGTGTGGTTTTGAATTGATCAGTTTTGATTTGATTTGATTTGCTACAGTGTGTTTCTTGAATTGATATTTGATGATAAAGTTTGGCTGTTTTAGTTAGGTTTGGCTTCAGTTTGAATTGCCGGCTGATTCAGTTGTTGTGGTTTTGAATTGATTTGCCAGTGTGTTTCTTGAAGTTTGCTGTGTTTGTGCATTGATATTTGATTGTAAAGTTTGTTTTTTTTCGTTAGGTTTGGCTTCAGTTTGAATTGCTTGTTACCGATTCTTCGAGCTTGGCCTAACTTTGATACTTTTTTTTGGTTTCAAATTAATCAGATTTGATATGCTACCGTGGTTTCTTGAATTTTGATGTGTTTTTTGTTTTTTTTTGCATTTATATTTGATGGTAAAGTTTGGTCGATTTAGTCATGGTTTGGCTTCAGTTATACCTTGTTTGTTACCGGTTTCTTTGAGCTTGGCCCAACTGTGATGTATTCGTATACGCTGCTGATTTGCTTGCTTATACTCCTTGTTTTATGCAAATGCAACAGAACTTTTATATGATTGGAAGAGACAAGAATAGAACTTTTTGGAGGGTGTTAAAGATTGACCGATTAGAGCCTTCTGAATTGAACATTCTTGAAGATTCCACAAATTACTCAGAAGTTGAGTGTTGCGACCTGCTGAAACGGATACATGAAGGGAACAGGTCGACGGGTGGACTTAAATTCGTCACCACTTGTTATGGAATCATTGGTATTTTTTGTTCCGATGCCCTTCTGCTCTGTTCTTATTTGTTTTGCCTCATAACTAATGAAGTTTTCTCCTCATTTTAGGGTTCATCAAATTCTTGGGACCTTATTATATGCTGCTTATAACAAAAAGAAGGAAGATTGGTGCAATTTGTGGCCACACAATATATGCTATTACCAAAAGCGAGATGATTCCAATTCCGAATTCAGCCGTCCGATCCAATATGGCTAATTCTAAGAATGAGAACAGGTCTTTTGTCCATTCTGCATGTAAATGTAATATGTCCTTGGTACTTCTAAGGGACCTAAGAGATTAGTGTTACATTGTGTGTATGTATTTAGAAGAGACACGTGTTATAGTGTGGTTGCTCAACTTGATTTCAGTTACTTGCGTAGTTTGCCATTCTCTTTTAATAGTAGACAGTTTCTTCCTCACCTCGGTAACCTCTGTACTAGTTTTGTTAATAAATCCTTCGAAGTTATATCCGTAATGTGCCTTCTGTCCTTTAAAGTAGTCTCATTCTGTGCTGGTATATTTAGCTCATTCTGTAGATGAATTAATAGTTCATAATTTTCAATTGAAATAGTTGTAAATACACGTGGTTTATAATGTTTCATAGGGCTATGGCCAGTTCATTTCGTGCAAATTTACAGGAGCAAACTTCATTGCTATTGTGATGTAAATATAACATATTTATTGAGGCAAGGTATCATCAGGGTTCAGGGGAAATGTCATTTCTTTTCTTTATTTTATCTTCTTTTACTTATTTATGTCTTAATTTTTCTTGTTTAATTTGTAGTTATGAAAGTTACTTCATCGCCATTGCTTTCTTTTGATGATATTTTTATGCATGTAATAATGTATTGTGCCTTTCTTTTCTTGTTTCTTTGTTGTAAACATAGATACAAGAAGCTCCTATGCACAGTGGATCTTACAAAGGACTTCTTCTTCAGCTACTCGTACAACATCATGCACAGTCTTCAGAAGAACTTATGTAAATATGAGGCAGGGCAATTCCACTATGAAACAATGTTTGTTTGGAATGAGTACCTAACTCGTGGGATCCGCAATAACCTCAAAAACACTCTGTGGACAGTTGCATTAGTGTATGGCGTCTTTAAACAGGTTTTGTTTTTTTTTTTTTTTTTTTCCTTAAGTGATTACTTCCTTTTCTCAAAAGCTTCAAATATGCATGTTTGAGGTTAATTTATTCAACTTTTATGTTTGTTGTAAGTAAATTCACATCGAGGCTGATGGTAGGTATGAGGCTGTTATGCTACAACTTTTCATTGGTGCATGTTCCTTTGTATTCCCCCCCCTCATTTTTGCAAATTTTGATGTAACATGTGGTTTCTTGCTTTGCCACGTAGGTCAAACTCTCAGTATCTGATAAGGATTTCAAATTAACCCTCATTGCCAGGCGCTCACGACATTATGCTGGCACCAGGTTTGGACTAAAGAACAAGCTATTCTTGATATACAATTTTAATGGTTTAGAGCTACATTGTTATGAATGTCTGTTTTTGAATGCAGGAGTGCTAGATATCTATTTGTTTTCTTTCCTATCATGTTCGATAAGCCTTTTTCCTGTACCTGTTCTCTTTTTTGACTCCTTGTAGATGCTCCCAGATCCTATTTTAGGTTCCTAGAGAATGATTATCATGCTAGTATTTTCGTTTGTTTTATTCATGTTTAGTTGTTTAAACTAACATGCTAAACAAAGATGGATTGTACCCCTATCTTGTTGAGGTATCTATTTCTAGGTGGATCGTAAAGCAACATGAATCTCACTTTGCCCTTTGTTTTCTTCTTTAGATACTTAAAGCGAGGTGTAAATGAAAAGGGTAGAGTGGCTAATGATGTCGAAACAGAACAGATTGTATTTGAAGATGTTCCTGAAGGATGCCCAATGCAAATAAGTTCGGTTGTACAAAACCGGGGTTCTATTCCACTTTTCTGGTCACAGGAAACCTCAAGACTGAATATCAAACCCGACATTATATGTACGACTTAAGCAAACAATGTTATATTCTCAGTGATAATTTCTCACATGCTTTATTGACTTACTTTTCTACTTACAGTATCAAATAAGGACCAAAATTATGAAGCTACGAGACTTCATTTTGAAAATCTTGCCAAGAGATATGGAAATCCAATAATCATTTTAAATTTGATCAAGGTAGCATTCTTATTCATTATATCTGTCTGTCTGCTTATTGTTCATATTCTCTCGTATTGTATCTGAATCTCTAGTGCGTTTTTTTCCTCCCCTGTTCTGTTATGATGCTGATTGAAAACAGACATTTGAGCGCAAGCCTCGGGAAACCATTCTTCGTGCCGAGTTTGCGAATGCTATCAGATATATCAACAAGAATTTAACCGAGGAAAATCGTTTAAGGTTCCTTCACTGGGATCTAAACAAGCATTCAAAGAAGTACTTCAGCTTATCCTAGCTTGCATGACGGTTACTTTTCTCTTTAATTAAAGCAGGACTAATGTAAATAAAACATGCTTCTTTTTCAGCAGAGCTGCCAATGTATTGGCACTACTAGGCAAAGTGGCGGCATATGCACTGAACTTGACTGGTGTATTTTATTGTCAAGTAAAACCTAATTTCAGGCCTGACAGATTGGAAAATTTGCCCCATCTCGAGTAAGTTTTACATAAAGGCTGTCATTTATTTCTACGACTTGGCATTCCTTATCTTTTTCTAATTGTCTGGTTTGACATTACACATGACTTTAATCTATGTCAAATCTGTTTGATTTGACTTATCTGTTGCTTTATGGTCTAGAAGTGGCGCAAGTGCTCCATAAGTAACTATCCACTTAGTGGTCTATATGTTGTGATGATGCAATATCTTCTCTACATAAGTATTTTCTTACAATGCCCGAATTTGAAATGTGGTACAGGACAATGGATAGTGGTGACGACTCTCTATCAACCCATACTAATAAAGGGGATGATACTGATAATATCGTTTTGGAGGTTAGCAATTGTAGCAATGACAAACACAATGTCAAGCCCCCGACGTTTCAAAATGGAGTCCTTAGGACAAACTGCATAGATTGTTTGGATCGAACAAATGTTGCTCAATACGCTTATGGGCTTGTTGCCCTTGGACGCCAGCTATATGATTTAGGATTTACTGAGTCCCCAAAAATTGATCTTAATGACCCTCTGGCGGAGGAACTGATGAAAGTGTACGAGACAATGGGTGACACACTTGCACTACAGTATGGTGGGTCTGCTGCACATAACAAGGTAATTCCTTCATTGGTGGTTTCAAAAGTGTTTATAATTTTCTGAAATTATTAGATGTGGTTCAGATTGAATAAAAAGGTCCTAACATTTATCAAAAGGAGAAAAAAATGCATGATATAGATTTTAAAACTCTCAGAGAACTTGAAATGCCCCAACTCCCTAGTTTTTGCTTTCTTTGTTTCATAGCTTGAGTGCTTCTCTTATGCTAGTACTTCCAATACAAAGCATCTTCTCATCATCTTGCATTGGTAAAAATAGATATTTTCCGAAAGAAGAGGTCAGTGGAAAGCAGCTACTCAGTCGCAGGAGTTTTTCCGAACGCTACAACGTTACTATAGTAATGCCTATATGGATGCTGAGAAACAAGATGCTATAAATATGTAAGTCACATTAAGCCTTGCTTTTGCTATAGCCTTTGATTTATCTTAGAAAGTTCAAGGAATGTGCAAACTTCACGCTTCTTGGATTCAGGGGATACAAGTGGGAGAGGGATCTATCTAATGTAATAATATTTGAGCAGGTTCTTGGGGCACTTTCAGCCACAACAGGGTAAACCAGCACTTTGGGAATTGGATTCTGACCAACACTATAATGTTGGGAGGCGTGGTCCTGCTTTTGTTGATCAGGATGGCAGGTATAAAGAGTTGTTTTTGGAATTCATGAAACACCATTTCCCCAAATTTTATCTTTATTTTTTGCATGACCATATATTTTCAACAAAAGAAGTGGGAACAAAATATATCATTTGAATTGCGCTCTAGTAAATTCACACATACAAATAAAGAATAAGGGGTTGCTCCTTAGTTAAAAGAGTGTCCTAAAGGTAAAAAAATTTGTCAACAACATTCTCAAATAGCGTTTGGATTAAAAAAAATAATTGGAATGAGAATGAGAATTTGAGTGAGATTCCCATTCCAAGGCCATTCTCATGAACAAAAGTCTTAACATGATGAATGGAAATCTAATTCCCATTCCCTAACAAAAAATTATATTCCAAACGCTATGTCCCAATGATATGTAGGAAAGAGTCCCTTGTTTGGTAATAATAGTCACCTCAGCTTTACGTTTGTTGGTTTAGTCTCATATTGTCACCTCTACTTAATTTTTTTATTACAAATTTAATCCTCATGTTGTACTTGAAAAAATTCACTATCATTTCCTTTAGATCCAATCTTTCAGGATTTGTTATTTAAGTTCTCTAAAAATTATTCTAAAAATTTGAACTTTATTTGTGGGCATTGTTTATACTTGCTTGTATGTGCATATATGGGAGTCATATCAGTACAGAATAACCATGTTGATATGATGGTTGCTCTTGATTGTTGTTAACTGTGGTTTCTTTCACTAGAAAAGTCACAAAGACACCATTTTCCCCAATCATGTGTAGGTCATTTTTCAAAAGATCGCTATCAGACGGCAATATTCTTTGTGAGGACGACTCTCCTATAGCATCAGTGCGCGCAGGATGCAACGATTTGTTGGAAAAATCACAAGGAGTTAACAAAGGTCTCTCAGAGTCCACGCCCGAAATGTCAACCTGTGAAAGTGATTTCTCATTTTCTAGGTATGCTTGAGATACATCTCCAATACATGACCAATTAACAAGCTTCTACTCTTAGTTAGCCTTTCATTAATGTGTGCTTATGTAGGTAGATAAATAGAATGTTTTCCTTGGTTCTAAGGTGTGTAGTTCAACAGTCTCCTTAATTTGGCTTTAATTTGCTTAGCATGTATGGGAAAAAAGTCAGAGAGAGAGAGAGAGAGAGAGAGAGAGAGAAGGTGGGATTTCGGGAATGTTAATTCTCCCATTCGTGCGGGATTCTAAAAACCCATGGGAGAGGTGGGTTTTTGGATTGCCCTCCCGTTTTCCCACTGGGTGGGGTGGGGGGAAGTTATGACATTTTTATCCCTTATTTTTCACTTGCAATGATCTTTTTGGCTTTTGATTCAAAAAAATAATTACATAACTACTTCTTGTTTACATTTTATTATCCGCCCCCCCCCCCCCCCCTTAAAAAATTACTATATAAGGACTAGTAAAATTGAAACCATTAAATGAGTTCATTGGTCGTTAATTTGAGCATATGGACCTTCGTTTATAGGTACATTAACCGTATGCTTACCATCTTTTGTAGGTATACTCCTTCTATGTCTGGCAGACAGCTCTTTAGAGATAGACAGCCTGACCAATGTCTTGAAAAGGATCACTTTTGTTTCGATGGGCACGGTGTTGATTGTAACTGCTCAAATTTTCTTGATGTGGACTGGCTTTCTTCATCTGGAAATTCTTGTGAAGAAGAAGCGTACGAGAGGTAAATTCTTTCTTCTTTTCATTTACTGTTTCTTAATGGTAAAGGTTTTTGTTATAGTTAGAATATGGTCCATGAATGTTTTTTTTCGAGTTTAAATCTCCAATTCACCATTATGTCTCGGGATCTTCTACAATCTCTAGTATAATTACTTTCTCAGTTACGGTTTACAATTTGAGTACTATCATAAGAGCATTACAACAGATTTAGAGTCATGCGTAGAATACAAGCCGGCACATCTTTAGTTCCCGACTTTTACAAAAATCCTTTACTTTCTGAGATGCGTTACATCGTCTCCGATTTATTTGGTACAGGTCTTTGATCACCTTATCATCTGAAAATGTCATCAATAGCTTGAAAGTAGAAGCATCCACCTCTGCAAGTGAGTCGGGATCCAGCATGAAGGTCAGTGTTCTATCCCTACCTCGGTTTATGAATAAGTGTCGTTTTAGAAATGAATAAATAAAAACATGATTTTACATTTCAATGTAAAAATGCATAATGCTTTCCAATTATACCCCTTCTACCATTTCCTAGTTAGCAAAAGAGGAATGATTAGGAGTAATGTTACTAAGGTCATTTCACACAATTTCTTAATTTGTGTGAGTAACCTTAATATGACACTTATTCGGAAACAGAGCCAATATATTCTTATCACTGACATTGTTCGGGAGTCGGGAAGTTTTTAGTGCTGATCTTCATTATCCTCTGTGTAGGGACGTGAGCAAACTGGAACCGAGCTCACTTGTGACCCAGGCGAGTTCTCCAACCGCTTCGCTCACTGGGTGACTCATGGAGAGATGTTATTCCCATGACGTCCGAGTTCAAATTTTCCATGTGTATCATGTACCCCAACAAATCTGATTCAACCCATCCGAAGGATGTGGATTGGCATAGAGAATAACATTGAGAAATTGAGCAAAAGTAGAGCATGGCACCGGCGTTGAAGCTATATGGCTAATTCTTTCGAGACCTCATTCTGGAGGACTCGAACTCGAGATCTCAGGGTTCGTTCTAAACTCATATGTTTCGACCATGTAAATATTTGTAGTTCTCCAAAATATATATATATATAGCTTTAGGATACATAATATATATTTTTAAAAGAAAATTTTCATTGTATGTCTTGGGAAGACTTCAAATTTGTTTCATGAACCTCAAATTTGCTGGATGGTTCTCCAATCCAAGCCAGCAAGTAAATTCATACCTATCCGCCCAAGATTGCTTTACTGGTTATCTCTAGAGCTGTTAATTCGTGTTAATTCGTCATGTTCGTGTTCTGTTCACGCCCAAATATGTGTTGCATGGGTAAGCACGAACATGACATGTTAATAGTCGTGTTCGAATATTCAACACCTACACGGTGTGTTTCATAATCACTTTGCCGTGTTACATTCATCAGTTATATATCTAAATGAGAAGATTTGAGTCGCAATTGATGATACTCATATTATTTATTCTCACTATTTTATCTTAGGCACAATATTTGGAAGATATGTAGATTTAGTGAAAATTAGATTTAAGAGATGGAGAAATGATTAATAAGTGATTTATATTATAGTGTTGAAATTATTTTTAATTGTGTTATTGTGTCGTAGGTATTTGACCGTTATTAATCAGATTGAGTCTTTCAATACAAACAAAACGAGATTATCAATATGTCGTCTCTAAAGACGCTTACATCGTCCTCGTGTTAGATCACAAGTCACATCAAAGGTATTTGATATCGCTACATTGAAATTGTCGTCTTGTGTCGTATTTCAAAGTTACCAACGATTAATTCACTGCGTCTGAAATCTAATTTGCATTTTTTACGAGTTAAGATAATAGAAGATTACAATGTCGGTAGACCCATTTTACTACTTCCGTTCTAAAATAAGTGCAATTTCTTTCTACTTGAAAAATTACTTTCTTTTCCATTGTTATGTATAAACTTACTTTGAGATCAAGTGAGTAAAATCAAATTAATCACAAAAACTATATCGAGATTTTATCAAAACACTATATTGGTTCGATATATCTTTGCACTATCAATCAAATTTGATTGGCATTTAGACACTTGGCAACAAGAAACCAAAAGAGAGTGAAAACTTCAATATAACATTTAACAAAATATAAAAACATTTGAATCCTCCAACGTCTTAAAATCTCAAAATTTTCCCTAAAACTCTAAAGCTGTGCCCAACAGAGCAAGTTCATGAAACAAAAAGTCTTCTAAAATGAAACCATAGCTCAAGACATGCTAGTAAGAGAACGTCTATTCCCATCCTGACGGGGGCGCAACACCTTCGATTGCAGCAGCCGCTGGTGGTGGAGGAACTGCAGAAGCCACCCAATCATCTCCAGCGGGCGGCAAAGGAGCACCTGAATCAAAAACAGAAGGACAAGAGTTTGAGTAAACGAAGAAAACAACATTCTCATAAACAGGTTCGAGTAGTAAAAAATAGACACTTTGTCCAGCCCAACCAGAAACTAAGGCTCGGGTTAAGAATAAACATTTTAAACCTCAGCCCATGAAAAGCCAATCCAAAACCCAACTGAATTTCAGGTCTCACAAAATAGCTAACTTGATTTTTGGATCAGGTTAACTTAGTGAGGATTGGATTAGGACTAGACATTTTCAATGTGAACACATATGATCATGACGCAAAATCTGAAACACGAGATCTATATCATATCATCCACATGTCTAAAGTCTAACCTGCATCATTCCATGTGGAAGGAACAGCAGCAATAGGAGGAGCATCAGTAGTCCACTGGACATCAGCAGACGGAGTAGTCCAATCACCAAAACCAGTTGCATTTGAAGAGTATTCTGGTGGAATTGCATAATCTGCGGGTACAACAGCCTCCTCTTCATCTTGTGGCTTGGCCTCCTCAGGCTCTCTGTAGAAGAACAAGTCGACCTATACAGCAGAATAATGGTAAAAGTTCAGTAACTAGGTAGTGCTCTAAGTTAAGATTTAGATAAATTGCATCGGCATTGGTCATTTACCATAACATCCCACTTCAAACCAGGACGAATGGTGCCACGCATTTGCAAAACCATCCTTGCTAGGAGCCAGAAAAGGCAACCGATGCTGTGTTTCCCCTTGTTGTTGGCCGGGATGCCGATATCAATGTAACGCATTGGTGAGTCTGTGTCACAGAAGGCAATGGTGGGAATGTTTCCGAGAGCAGCTTCTTTGATAGGCTACAACAAACAACCAAAAACTTTAATAAATAATCATAACATAAACGGAATAAATAATCAGACATTGAATGAAGCTTTACCTGGTGGTCAGTCCTTGGGTCAGTGAGGATGAGAAGACGGGGCTCACTGAAAGAGGTCTGGAGCTGATTGGTGAATGTACCAGGAGTGTGTCTTCCAGCAATTGCATTAGCACCAGTGTATTGTGCAAACTTAAGCACAGCTCTCTGACCATAGGGACGAGCGGATTGGACAATAATATCCTTTGGGTTCTCAATGGCAACAATAACCCGGGCAGCCATCTCTAGCTTCTCCCAGGTCTTTCCGAGGTTAATAATGTAAATGCCTGTAACAAATATGCAACAAATTAAGCATTAAACTTTCAAAAGAATTAAGGGTGGGTAAAAAATCCTATACAAAACCACGCTACAAAACAGTCATAATTATATAACATATCATAAAACAATAAAACGGAATTAACTGCTAAACAATCATTTGAAGTTCAATATTACAAATTCTTTCCTAAACAAAATCAATAAGAAATGGCATTCAATATCACTAATTTTGAAGCTAAAAAAGAGCATACCACAAAACAAGCACATGAATCTCAATGTAGTTGCATGCTTCACCACTAATACAATGCTAAACAAAATTTATAACATACAATAAAAAACAATTACATGGATCTCAATGTCACTACTTAAATGCTAAACAAAATCACCAACATACAAGAAAGCAATCACATGGAGCTCAAATGCTAAACAACAATTATAGCAGACCGACAAAAGGATACATATGAAGATAAATATCATTATTTAAATGTCAAAACAAAATTAAAAACCTACCACAAAAAAACTTATGGAGCTCAATATCACTACTTCAATGCTAAACAAAATAAACAACATAAAATAGCACAAAACAAAACAATCACATGGAGCTCAATACCACTAACCACTTCAATGCTGAACAAAATTTATGACATACAACCAAACAATCACATTAAGTTCAATAGGCTAAATGTAACAGAATTACTGAAAAATACAAGAAAAAAAAAAACAACTACTTCACCTCAGATCTATTGAACAATATTCACATTAAAAATGCTTTAGATCTCTCTACCACAAAATTCAAATTAAAAATGAACAAAAATCATAGTTTGGCAATGCAAAGTAATCATACAAAAAAATCTTAAATCTTTGTTCTACATACAATCTCCTCCAAAACAAATCAATACCCACGATTCTAAATACTGATAAAAACAACAGTACCTCAAACTAAATTTTCCATCCGCCCAATCACACATTTTCTCAGCAACCAAACACACATTTTCTCAAGTAAAACGAAGCAAAACAGAGAGAAACACTCTACTCACCATCGTTACGCCTCTTGAAGACGTATCGCTCCATCTGGAAATCGCAATTCTTGGTCCCGAGGTGGACCTCAGACGCAAGCATAAGCTGAATGTCCTGATCCTTCTGAGAGAGCTGCCTTGCCGGCGCCGGAGCATTGGTGGCCGCCATGATTTCTCTCCGGTAGCTTGTGCGGCTGCGAGAAAAACCCTAACCCTTTGTTGCTGTAACTGCGCAGAGCTTGAAAGGTGAGAGCTTTGAGGCAATGTCAGTTGCAGAGAGCTACGCACCAATCTTATATGGGGTTGCTCTTTACAAACCCTAGAATGACTAAGTTACGTATTTGCCCTTTTTGTTGTAGGGTATTACTATTGTGCCATAATAGTTAATGGGCCTCTAGTGGGCTTTTGTAGGCCCATGGTCATTTGGAGTACTAAAAATGACAAAACATGTCATTGAACTTTTGGTTTGTTTGGGAACTCAATAAAGTGTTTGTACTTCTACGAATCATTCGGTTTAATTCAAATCCAATCGGGAAAATGACCATACGATCGGTAAATTTTAAACGCAACTACATTTCCCAAGTCTCAAAAATGATTTCCCATTTTGAAGAAGTGTTATTTCATGACAAGAGTTAAAATATACTTGACATTTTTGGTCAAGTCCAAAGAAAAAAATATACAACGTATGATCACTAGAGTTCGCTCAAATAGTCTCAATAGTTTATGGTCGAACAACATCATATATAGTATTGATATGTGTGGATCAAAAAAGAAAACCTAATATGCAACGAATACGTAACTCAACCCAACTCCCAGCTCCATCTCTAGTAGATCGAGTTATGAGTATTTCTTTTTTGACCTAGAACTCGAACCAAATTAGCTCAAAGAAAAGGTTCAATTGAATTTATAAATAACAAAATATATGAACATTGATAAACTTTTTTAGTAAGAAGTTGGTTTTTGCTTCACAAATGTATGGGAGTGTACTAATAACATTTTTTTCACCATGCCAAACAAGCCCTTAACGGCCCAATTACTGTATGGGCCCAAACAAATCGGCCCAGGCCCAAAACTCTGTCTCTTCTCCAACACTCGCGCCAACACAACGAACCAACCAAAAACCCTACAACCAGCAACACTCGCAACTCAAAACCCCAAAACCCAACACCCAGAAGCTCGAATTCGACCTCAGCTATGGGGGTTTCAAAGGCAAAGAAGCAATCTCCGAGCAACCCAGAAATAGACATCGACACTCTCCAATCCGACGTCGCATCGTTCGCTTCCTCTCTCGGCCTCTCCTCTTCGCTTCCGTCGTCAGGCTTCAACGACTCCGATTTCCGCAAAACCGGCCCTCTCAAACCCTCCAAAACCCAAGCCAAACCGACCCAGAAGACCACCAAAACCAGCTCGAAACCTCAAGCTGAAAACACCTCCGGCAAGCCTCCGAGACCGGAGAGCAAGAACCAGAGCAGCTTCAAATCGGCGACTCAGCCGAAACCGAAACCGCCGGTGCTGACGCTTGACGAGAGCAACAAGCCTAAAGGGTTCGATAGATTCAAGGGACTTCCCAAGCTTCCGTTGGTAAAGGCGAGTGCTTTGGAGGTTTGGTACGAGGATGCGGAGGAATTGGAGGCCAAGGTGGTCGGAGAAGGGAAGGGTAGAGGGGATGTGAAGAGTATGGAGGAATGGTACAGTGTGGTGGCGAAGAATCGGGAATTGGGAGAGAGGTTGATGTCTCAGTATGCTCTGGATTATGAGTCGTCGAGAGGGAAGAGTGGGGATATCAAGATGTTGTCTGCGACGCAGAGGTCCGGTACGGCTGCTGATAAGGTTTCAGCATTTTCAGTCATGGTTGGAGACAACCCAATTGCTAATTTGAGGTCACTTGATGCTCTGTTGAGTAAGTTTTGCTGATTTTATCACTCTTTGGTATGTTTGTAGATAGTTGTTTGAAAGCTTCATACATGTTAGCCCTTCGCCATTTGTATGTATTGTATGTACATTGAATTTGTATTAAACCATTGTTAGTGTTTGAGGATTGTGTTAACGCGTCTGTTGTGTCCGAGAACTTACTCTAGCAAGCTCGGGGTTAACAAGCTCACTATTTTCTTTCTTTTTGATAGTTGGTTACTTGAAAGCTCTTGATTTGGATTGGTTCACTTGTACCTGTTAGTCATTTGTTTATGTATCATCCATCCATTGAATTTGCAATAATCTATTGTTACATAGTGTTTGGAATAGATTTTTTTGTTCAAAGGAATGGAAATGTTTGCTTTTTTGGTGATGAATATGCCTTTGGATTAGGAATCATTTCCATTCCAATAGTTAGTTTTAAAAAATCTAAATGCTACCTTGTGTCAGATCAATGTTAATATATTTGTTGTATCCAAGTACTTACTATCGCGAACTAGGGGTTAACAAACCCTTGTAGGTTCCTCATTTCTAGAGGGAAATGAACCATAGTTGCTTGTCATGCTGTATATGTTGATTGCATTTGAGTTGTTTAAGTACTGCAGTTGGATCTCACTATTGATTTAGTTGAGGTTGCTTTGTCAACTCCATTAACTGTTTGTATATCTATAATCTATCATCTTTCTATAAAATCTGTATTCATCCATTGTTAGTGTTTAATGAGTGTTAACACATTAGTGTATCCGAGGACTTAGTACATCGAGCTAGCGGTTAATGAACTCATTATGTCTTGTTGCTTCCTTATTTCTAAAGGAAAATGAATAAAAGTTTCTTTCCGTCCTCCGTCCTTTATTTGTTGATTGTGTTTGAGTTGGGTTAAGCTCTGTAGTTGGATCTCACACGAGTTAATTGAGGTTGGATTGTCAGTCTTACTTGTGCCACACATAACATTCACAATCCATGTATGTGTAATCTTTAATTCTTCATTGACTAGTGAAACATTTGGACTTTGGACTTTGGATTTGTACCTTTTAATGTAAAACACTATTATACTGTACCTAGGCGTCATGAATACTTGAGTTAACTTCTTATG
The DNA here is from genome assembly GCA_036897465.1 of Pelargonium australe. Classification (NCBI taxonomy): domain Eukaryota; kingdom Viridiplantae; phylum Streptophyta; class Magnoliopsida; order Geraniales; family Geraniaceae; genus Pelargonium; species Pelargonium australe. The sequence goes on from JAYMTH010000487.1 coordinate 14,557, forward strand.
GAACTGGCTCTGTGCAGACATGGTAACATCTAAAGTGGGAAAGCGTCATGCATTGACTGGATTTGAAGCGGTGAAAGAGCTATTTATTTCAAGGTTGGGATTTTTAAGCACTCCATTCATTTCACTGGTTCCTTTAAAAACTTACCAACTAGTAGCTTCCTTTTTCTGCTATTGTTAGGTATCACTGCTAGCCATTTTTTTCTTTTTAAACTCGAGGAACACATGCATAGTTATATACATTCATTAGTTATGCTATATCACAGAAATCTATAATGAGGTCGGTCCTTTCTGTTAGGATATAGTATCACGTGATAACATGTTAATACAAGTAGATGTTAGATAAAATATTGAAAAACTGTGAACATTTATATAAAGATGGCCCACTAATTTGCTTCTTTATACTTTATCTTACCAGTTTATTGCCTGATCGTAAGCTTAAAACTCTCGTACACCGTCCACTAACTCTACTGCCTGAGAACAAAGAAGGATATTCCCTGCTACTTTTTTGGTATTGGGAGGAATGCTTGAAGCAAAGGTAAATTTGACTCCTCTACGTAGTTATTGTATGTCAATCCATTTTGTTTTAACTTCACATCTGGTTCTCATCAATTGTAGGTATGAACGTTTTGTTAATGCTCTAGAGGAAGCATCAAGAGATATGTTACCTATACTAAAAGACAAGGCATTGAAGGTTGGCTATCTCATATATTATGTGTGATTTACAGTACAGCTAGCAATTTGGTTTTGGCCCATTTTGGTTGGATTTTCTTGGGGCGGGTTGAAAAAACTTAACCTGCAACCTGAACCCGCAAAAATAAAGAAGGGTTTGGACTAGATGCTGCATCATACTTTTGAAAGCCATTTTCTCTCCAAGTCTGACGTTGTTTCTGTAGAGGCGGTTCATCTAATGGTTTGCTGTCATGTGTGTGTGTATATAACTTACCAATATTCTGCTGTTGCTTTCAGACTATATATGCACTACTGAAAAGCAAATCTGAGCAAGAACGCAGATTGCTATCTGCGCTAGTTAACAAAGTAAGTTTGTATCAAATTCAGCGTTTCTCATGTTTAGGCTGTTTAGATGAACTTGTTACAAGTATTGGATCTATTACTGATACTCCTCACTGTTCGGGAACAACCTGTAGCTTGGAGATCCGCAGAATAAAGGGGCATCTAATGCCGACTTTCACTTGTCAAACCTTTTGTCCGACCATCCAAATATGAAGGTACACTGACCTGCATCTGGAAAGGATACTTGTTACTTTTTGAAATAATGTTGTCATAACATTGCAAATTTATGGTGACGTGTGAATCTGTGATGTTGTATTGTTTATATGCATCTTCTAAATCATGTACTGCTTTCTTTTACAGGCTGTGGTGATTGATGAAGTAGACTCATTTCTTTTTCGGCCTCATTTGCGGCTACGGTCAAAATACCATGCGGTATGTCTAATTATTTTCATAAACCCCCTTTCCAAGCAAGTATTGTCCTACTTATTTATAATAGGAAACACTATAAAAATGGTCCTCCTACTTAATTAAATTTTGTTGATGTGGCATTAAATACAATTTTGAGCTTGAAATTAATATATGACTGTGGTGAACCTCGGGGACCATTTTGGTCGGTTTTCAATAGTTGGGAGATCATTTTTGCATAAAATTAGTTGAGGGACCAAACTAGTTGGATCCTTATAGCTCAGGGGCCAGTTGAATTTTTTTCCATCATATTATGTTCCTTAGGTTGCCTCAAAATGTAACCACAATTTTGTAATCTAACAGTTATGATGGTATATTGCTTTTTTTTTTTACTGCATTTTTAGTTTTTGGTTGCGTCATTACTTGATCTTGCTTGGTTTTTTAACCTCATTCTAGGACCTTGTGTACATGTAGGTTAACTTTTTGAGCCAAATACGTCTTAGTCACAAAGGAGATGGACCAAAGGTAGCGAAACGTTTGGTGGATGTGTACTTTGCACTGTTCAAGGTATTAGCGGATCTCAATCAAATCTGAATTGGATATTTGGTCCTCAATCCTCAATTATCTTTTTGAAACATTACTCTCTTTTTTGTAGCCAGTGAAGATTGACTAAGACCGAGATAATTTACTTTTTATAATTTCAGGTTCTAATTAGTGAGGCAAATGGTGGTTCAAAGACAGATTCAAGCAAGAAATCAGAGGGTAAAAAAGAACCGAGAGATGGAAAAGCCAAAGAAGCTAAAGAAGCATCGGAATCTCACGTTGAAATGGATTCGCGACTCCTATCAGCTCTTTTAACTGTACGTTCATATATGTTTATACTAGAAGATTAATACCAAGATTAAAAAGTGATTTTGTTTTAACCTCTTCATTGACTTTGATATTGTCTTTCTGATGCCAGCTTTAAAAATCTTATTCTGAAAGCTTATTCTGTTCTGTCATTGTCATTCTTGCAGGGAGTTAATCGAGCGTTTCCTTTTGTTTCAAGTAATGAGGCCGACGACATTGTTGAGGCCCAAACGCCAATGCTCTTCCAACTGGTACGGTTAAAACTGACTTATTTCGAATTTTGCAACTATTGTTTAGCATTACCTTCATTTTGGATCTCAAGTCTCAATATGGACATGTACCATGCAGGTTCACTCAAAGAACTTTAATGTCGGAATTCAAGCACTAATGCTTCTCGATAAGATCTCATCGAAGAATCAGATTGTCAGTGATCGGTTTTATCGTGCATTGTACTCCAAACTCTTACTTCAAGCTGCCATGAATTCTTCCAAGGTAAGTGAATATGGTTTCTTAGACCGGTCTTTATTGTATTATTCGTATCTCAAAGGGTAGCTAACATTTTTGGTTTTCCTTACATTGCTTGTTGTTCAGGCAGAAATGTTCATCGGTCTCTTACTGAGGGCCATGAAATCTGATGTAAATTTGAAGCGTGTATCTGCCTTTGCAAAGCGCCTGCTGCAGGTTTGTGCTTTACGTTCCCTCTTTGGCTACTTAAGGGTGATTTAGTAATATGACTGTTTGATCCTCTTGATACTTTTCGAGATTTATACTACCCCTGTTTCTGAATTAGTGTGTTTTAGAAAGAAAAAAAGTCGTTTAAAAATAAGTGTCATTTTACAATTAAATGTAAAAAGACACCATACTTTCCAAATATATCCCGAGTTAATAATTTAATACTATTTATTTTTTCAAATAAGTAAAAGAGAGGAATAATTAGTAGTTGGAGAGTTTTAATAAGAGTATGCAAACAAGTAAAAAAGGGTAGTTTGGTCATTTCAGATGATTGCGAAATTCATCTTAATAACACTTATTCAGAAACGGAGATCTTATTATATTCCACTTTGAGCAATTTGAATGCATGAATTAAAATGAAATTTTATGATTGAATCGGGGAGTTCACTTACATGTAAATTGGTTCCTTAAAATATTTGAACAGGTCGCACTTCAGCAGCCGCCTCAATATGCTTGTGGATGCCTGTTCCTCCTATCCGAAGTTCTTAAAGCAAGGCCGCCTTTGTGGTAGACACTGATTTTATTTCAAATGTCTTTGTTTGTTAATTGAGATTATTTGACCGTTGATTTAGAATCATTTACCGTTTTACCCTCATGTAGGAATAAGGTTCACCAGAGTGAGTCGAATGATGAAGAGATCGAACATTTTGAAGACGTGGTAGAAGAAACCGATAATAAACCAAGCAATGCATCAAATAAACAAGAAAGCGAAGAGGACGCTCCTATTGGTGATGAAGCTAACTCGAACAATAATTCTTCAGAAAATGAAGATGAAGATGAAGATGAAGACGAAGACGAAGACGACTCTCCACCTTTTGATTCTGAGAACGATGTTTCAGATGAAGGTGATGATTTGATTCTTCAAGATGATTCAAGAGACCGTGAACTCAAAACAATATCGGGTCCTATTGTGCCACAACACCGACAATCCTCTACGCAGCCATCACTCCCCGGAGGATATAACCCGCGTCACAGAGAACCGTCTTTTTGGTAAGTTCTTGTGTTACTCTTTTCTTAGTTTTTCATGTTTCATGGCGCTGAAAGTAAAATTTGATCGGTTTCTTTGTTTGTACGTGTCAAAATCAACAGCAATGCAGATCGTGTAAGCTGGTGGGAGTTGACGGTGCTTGCTTCGCATGTGCACCCATCGGTTTCTACCATGGCGAACACTCTTCTTTCGGGCGCCAACATTGTTTACAATGGAAACCCGTTGAATGACTTGGCACTCTCTGCTTTTCTCGACAAATTGATGGAGAAGAAACCAAAGGCAACCCAATGGCACGGTGGATCCAAGATCGAACCCGCCAAAAAGGTCAGTTTGATTTACATGAATCATTAACCCATCTCATATAAGGTTCATTCATTTTATTTTTTTATAGAAAAGCAATTGAAATGTGGCTTTACAATATTAAATATCTAACCCGTCCTATTTTCCTATAAGTTCAAATAAAAATGGCTGATCGAACAATTCCACCAGCTTCCTACTTGTTTGTAGCTTTCTAGTGTCTCGCATCAGCTAACCTCTTGTTTTCCACAGCTCGACATGAACGAAAATCTGATCGGGTCGAATATTCTTTCGCTGGCCGAAATGGATGTCCCACCGGAAGATTTCGTCTTCCACAAGTTCTACATGAACAAAATGAACTCCACGAAGAAACCAAAGAAGAAGAAGAAGAAAGGAGCGCAGGACGAGGCTGCTGAGGAGTTATTCGATGTGGACGGTGGCGACAACAATGATGATAGCGATAACGAAGAGATTGACGATGTTTTCGACTCCGCTGACAAATCCTTGGAAGCGGATGGCGATTATGACTACGATGACTTGGACCGAGTCGCTAATCAAGACGACGAAGATTTGATTGGCAGTGCAAGTGACGAAGAATTGGACGTCTCGGATATTGCTGAGGGAAATGATTTTGACTCCATGTCCGACGATGATGACAACAACGAGGATGATGATGATGACGTGGATATAGGGGATGCTGACGATGGTAGCGGCGAGGACAATGTTGATGTTGGTATGATTGATAAAAGAAAACGAAAACGAAAGTCAGGTGGGAAAAGTGGAGCATCCCCGTTCGCGAGCCTCGAGGAGTACGAGCATATGTTGGACGACGAGGATGGTTCTGAAGGAAATGAATCTGGACGAAAGAATAAGCATAAGTCTAACAAAAAGATATCCGATGAGGCTGGCTCTGCTACGAAGGAATCGGGACACAAGAAGAAGCATAAGTCTCATAAAAAGAGGAAATCGTCATCTAAATGAGTAAGTTTTCGACAAATCTTCATGTGAATCAATGAACTGTTTTGAGGATATGCTTGAACTTATATAATTCATTGGAGAGATTGTTTGTAGCTTAGTCCAATTTTGAGCTTAAATTTTTGTAACTTTCTGGTTAATCTTTCGGTCGAATATTGAATCTATAGAACTTTCTTTTGATCTCAATACCATTGTTGATTTTTCAATTGTGATATATAGTTAATTGCTTTCTTCGTTCTAAAATGAGTGTTTTATTTTATTTTTTGTAAAATTTAAGGAGAAATTTGAATCAATATATTTTAAAAGTCGACATAAATTGGTGTAGCGGACAAATAAATCTCATAGAATCTTCATTTCGATCTTTTATATTTTTTCAAATTAGTCCAATCTGTATTGATGTCGTCAACGCGACAATAACATTTTTGGAATTCTTTTATTGATGTGACGCTTAACTTAGTTAACTTTGGTGATTAGACCGAATTGGAAGAAAACTATATAATTGAGGGGTGCGGTAACTCCGTGAATTGTCCAATTCGGTCTCTTAATACAATTTGTTTCAAAATAGACTCGTTTATAAATTTATGTAGCACCGTCATGAAATGGTTCAATTCGAAGCAAGATAGAATAGTCGTGGAACCAAATTGAAACATTTCAAATAGTTTAGAACCTAAATTGAAACAATTTAAACGGTTGTTCGATCGAACCGAAAACAATTTCCAAGAAAATATTGTATTTATCTGAACCATCTATACATACTATAAAAGTTGGACCAAAAAATAGGTTTATAATGCGTATTAGA
>JAYMTH010000488.1:0-20610 GCA_036897465.1 Pelargonium australe
TTTACAAAATTACTTGACAATTTTTCATTTTTTTTTTTTTTTTTTTTTTTTTTTAGCGTTGGTTCATAGGGAATTCAATATCATAATTTTTATTTATAAACAATAATAACATATTCTAAATTTTACTTTTATTATTATTTTTTATTTATTCATCCACATTTTCTTTCTCATCCTACTATCATAATCCATCATTTAACATTTAGCATGTTGCTAAATGTTACTGGTTAGTATAATAGAATAGAATGTGTCGACCTAATATGCATTTTATGACGGAAAGAAAAGAATTGATGTGTTACGTCTCTTACTTTGAGGGTGCCAAAAAACCAGTCATTGAGCTCTTGTGTAAACTAACTTCTTAAAGGGTCGTTACAAGAGTTTATCTTTTTAAGTCGCTATTTTATATACATTTTATTGAACAACTTATTATATTTATCATTCAAGTTTTACCCTTTAAGAGGTCGTTTCACTGAATTAACAAAAATCACACAGGAGACATTGAGCTCCAGCAAAAATGAACTTGTTGTTTAATTGCAACTTAGGTGGCACCTCTTTTCATAAACAAGAGACAGAAGACATCATATACGGTCAACAACTTTGTTAAAAGTTGTTAAATACCTATTACGACAACACTGCTAGCTGGTGTTAAATGTCCTAATCTTAAAGTATTGCATTTGCAGCTAGCCAGCCAAAACTGAAAACACAAAGATACTTAATTATCGTTTGAATATATGTACTCAATATCCACACCTAATCTTTTCATTAAAACACAAAGACAGCAACAGATTTAACCTTTTGAATTTGTTTGTTTCAGACATGATCAATACGATGACCCCATAGATCCAAGTTGCAGTTTCGGCTACATAGACTGTTAGCATTCAATCCCCACCTACTGCTACAGCCTAAATTCAATAAAATTACACACTCCATTTCACTGAGAGATTCTTGTTGCAAATTGCACTAAAACCCATCACTCTCACTCCATCGACGGCACTGTCAATGTCAGTGTCGATGTCGGATCTTAATAAATTTCCTTAACTACTGGTAGCTGCAACTGAAAACGATTGGTTCCCATACGCACTCACATACATATATAGACCGTCGTTTCAAAGGTGCCGGCGGATAACCACCGCGCAACTTGCAGTATTCATCACCCTCCAATCAAACCACAAAACTTTTCCTAGGATTTTCAACACTAGTGTCATTCTCTGCTGCAGTCACCAAAGACAATCTGAGTTGAAATTGTACAAGTACCAAGGTGCATTAGATTGTTTAGCAAAAATCTGTAATTGGGTTTGTAAAAAAATCAAAACTTGGACCAACCCAAAAGAGCTAATTCCCTGGTCATCAACTCTAACACAATGTGTGTCATATATATGAACTAATCAGTTTTATCGGTAACCATTGGATCAGAACTCACTTGATCTGTTTGAATTTTAGCTGGGACGGTTGAATCTTTTTGATCCATTGCAGGTGGGTCAGAGTCCATTAAATCTGTTCCTGACGGTTCAAGGTCCATTTGGTCAGTGGCTGAACCAGATGGTGGTGTAGGATTTTTGGGCTCTGCATTTGTGTCTACATTTTCATATTCTGATAGGAGCTCTATGAACTCGTTCAGCAAGCGCTGGACTTTCCTATTTGATGCCATGGCCGGAAGAATATCTTCTCTGAGGAGTTTGTGTTTTCTCAATCCCTGCAGAGACAGTATGGGAAGACATCATCACATAAATAAAGCACGGGGTCATAAAGTAGTAGAGTATTTTATTTTGCATGGGATGACATACAAGTACACAAGGATCCCACGCAAGGTTATTTGAATCTGAAAACGTGGTGTCACCCATCCCAGTTGGAGGTCCAAGAAAACTCTCACATACTTCTCGTAAACGGGACTCATCTGCTTCTCTGCAGTTCATAATGGCAGTACAAATTAAGTGATGTATATAAATACTATGTTCATGATAACAAATAAAGATAATGCTATGAGCATGTAGTTTGCATCACAATGTTTCTGAAAAGAGAACATTTATAATTTTATAATAATTGAAGCACTTCGCAATTTGCTACAGTTTATTGCCCAAAATACTATCTGACTTTCACTTTCAAGCTCTGGCAAAGTATGGTAGGGGCATGGGAAGCATACGTCAATTGATTGTGTGACCAGCACAACTCAGAAATGAAACCAGTTGTCACAATTTATCTTTTGCAAAGACACATTCATGTATGTAGCACCAGAAGATATCGAAATTTATACAGCACGAGTTACGCTATAGAAAATCCGAATAATTTACCAAGTAGAGGATATCGTGAAATCCCATCCAGCAAACAATCGATTGTCCGGGCATACATCTGAATTTATTATTTCTTTTTCATTTTTTTTTTTGAAAAAAAAAAACACGTACCTTGCTAAAAACCGTACGTAGGACAGGAGGCACTGGCGATATTCATTAGGAGACTTCAAAGCTAATGAGGATGCTAACTGAGCTTCCAAATGTGCACGTGTCTGAACTCCATCATCAGTCACCCTGTAAGTAATCAGACATTATTGATAGGAAGAAGATACTAAATAATAATATGATTAAAACTCTTTAGAAGAAAAATCCACTTAAAGGTGTTATTTCAAATTGGGGATAAATCAGGAAGCTGGCGAAGCAAAATTAAGAAATATCTCAAGTGGATCTCCCCAATATACATGTGTGTGTGTGTGTTTCGTTCTTTCTAAACTTTTTCCATCACTCAATTGTTCAAAAAATCGAACACAAAACAAGCACATCCGCAATTTCCAATTATGTCTTCCAAGGAGTTGTTCACAGGATGACACGTGTAAAATACTAATTGACGAGTTACAGGAATGGTAAACTAGTTATTCAGATTTTAAAAATGGGAAATATAAAATCTGGTTTAGATGAGTACAAACCTGCTCCATCCAGGCTTTCTGGCCAAATATTTCCTAACATCCACTTGCAATGCTGCCAGTTCACCATTCTGAAATGAACCCAAATTCCAGGAACTTGCGAAATTCGATGCAGGAAAGCAGTCATCAGCAACCCTCAACCAGCACATCAGACTCGTGTCAAAGAGGAAGGCATGGCGAGTGGCCAAAACAACAAGAGGAGAACCGGATTTTGATAGCTTTGCGGATATAACTTTAACTGTAAAGAATGATGGAAAAAAAAAAAAAAAAAAAAAACAGAGCCATTCAGCTAAACAATGCACATCCCACGAAAATAACATACAAACCCAAACCTCGCACTGAACCAAACATCATAAGAGCCAACTGCTAGAAACAACAGATCCTCTCATGTAACTATAAATTCAAGTGATATGATTCACCTGCATCTTTAGCGGGGGAGTTCGGATCTGAACTAATTAGCGATGCCAAAGACTCGTGAAGTACACAAATACGATTGAATAGATCCCATACATAAAAGGATCCCTTCCTTGTGACCAGTAACAACTTCCAACACTCGTCACAATCTATAAATATTGCAGCAGATCCCATCATCATGGTTGGCATAGCACGTCTACCACACTTTGTATAAACCTTCTCAAGGACAGAAAAAATGGTTATGGCGCTATCTTTCTAAAGTAATGAAGAAAGTTTAACATTTATGTTTATATGTCCATACAATTACATATAGTAAAGCCTCAGCAATCTCATGTTGAAATTAAAATTTCAGTGATGGTATGAATCTCATGAAACATTAAAACCTGGCAAAAGGTTAGCATTCATGAGAAGCTCTTTTCCTCAGCTGAAGCAGGATAATTTATCATTCCAGAGAAGAAAGGGGTTAGCATATTCGACAATATGTCCTGAAGTTTGGTTTTTCATTATCTTTTACCGATTGAATAATAATATTTATTATTCAATGCTACTACTACATCGAGCTGTTTCGTATCAGATTGTTTATGTCCTCTACTGTAAGGGCGTTGTTAAGAATCCCTTCAAATATTCATGACAAACAACTGATCCTTTTTTGTGGCATACTACAGCCTAGCCAACAAGTTGGTTTCAACTTTCGACTAAGGTAGCGTTTGGACTAAAAATTTTGTTGGGGAATAGAATATTATTCCAAGCACAGATATTGCAATGGTGAAAAGGAAGCAGCTTAGCCATGATGAAGAATGTAATATTAGGTATACCAATTAACAATTATGCTTTATTAAAAGCAGTGCTCATACACGATGCCAAGCAGATAAAAGATTTGACAGGGCAAGGATAAAAATAATAGAATTACCTGTAGGGACCCATCTTCACACCCAACAGCCCAAAAGTTAGCATTCCCGGCTAAAACGGTTACTTTCCCTGAGATCCTATCGGACCATAAAGATGTATTCCCTCTTGTGCAAGAAATTTCTGTTTCTTTCATCAGAAACGTATTACCCATCCCAGCAATGTCATTTAAAGCGCGTTCCCTTGGACGAGCTTCCAAGCAAACAGGTAGAGTGTCTTCTCCTTTCTTATCAAAAACTCTGATTGATAGAGCACTACCACAAGCAGTCAAAGAGCTAGAAGCTCTCACGCTCCCTGACAGTTCCACATTGATGCTTCCATCTTTATCGGCAGAGACTGGAACCTTCTCAATTACCAGACTCTCAGCAATTGTGGCTCTAGCAGTGGCCCCAGAGCGCGCTTTCATATCAGAGGGCTTCCCCACTTTTCCCCGGATAGATCCTGCTCTAATACCACCAGCAGCAGGAAGCGCGCCATTATTGTCCTTTCTTTGATCAGATGACATAAGAGGAAAGTCAAGAGTCTGACTCTGAGCACAACCAGAAATGTTTTCCACGCGGGTGGGTACTCCAACAACTTCTGGAATAATCCTCTTTCTGCCATCAGGACGCCTATATTCTCTTTGCTTCACAGGGATAGAAATTTGAGAAGAAGTTGTCATCTTTGCTGAACCATCACCTTCCCATAGTCCACTCTTCTTCCTGTTCCCACCATCAACTTGAGGCCCATCAGTTAAATCAACAGATGATTTTATAGATGCCTGATTTTGCTGCACACCTGAAACCAACTTTTTGCTCGGAGGTTGCTTAGCAGAAGCTGCTTCAAGTAGCAACTGTGCTGGACTTTCGACTAGGTTGGCCTGTCTACCTCTGACATCACCATATCGACTTTTCTTTAACTCATCCAATTCAACATCACTTAGCTTGTACCCAATTTCGTTCTCCTCAAAATGGAAGGTAGCCACAGTACCGTCCAAGGAACAAGCAAAAAGTGAATACCCATCAGGACTCCTTTTTTAGGAGGAATGAATGAACAAAGAAGGAAAGGAAGCAAGAATGAGTGAACAACCATGAAATAAATTATAAGATACCATAAAGAGAAATCTTATTTGAAACAAAATTGAAAACGCATCAGATCAAACTTACCATGAAATAAATTTATAAGATACCATAAAGAGAAATCTTATTTGAAACAAAATTGAAAACGCATCAGATAAAACTTACCATGACAAGTCAACAACACTTTGAGAAAAAAAATGCTTGGCCACAAAAAGAGGACGAGGACTTGCTGTCGTCCAGACGGTTATAGTGCGATCCTGACTCCCAATAGCAATAACATTGTACGGCTGCGATTCTTTCCCTCCGGGCTTGGATGCACCATTCGTCCACCCATTTGATGCAGCTTTCACCTCCCGAGTGTTGGTGACATTCCTTCTAAACATTGAATGATTAAACTTCACAACAATGATTGGAGCATTGTGTCCTAAGAAGTCAAATGTTGCAGACCATTCTCCTCTCTCTAGAACTGGCGCAGAATGCCTGGGCTTTTGGAAACCATGAGTGGTAGTTATGAAATGGCCACATGGAGACCATCCAAGCCGCCTAAAAAATGTAGAACCGAGCTGAAAGGGACATATTCAGTTACTCAAATAAGGAAGTAAAACCGTTTTAAACAAGAGAATAATTATCATTTAATAACTATACATACAGATTTCATCCAGTGGCCATCTGTCCTGTGAGCAAGACTCCAGTCACTTGTTCGCCAAATAATGACTGTCTTATCATCGGATTGACTGGCTATGAAGGAGCCAATGGGATCCCAAGTAACTCCTTTGACCAGGCTGGAATGGCCCCTAAGAACAGCAGTACAAATGCCGTTGCTCATATTCCAAATGTGAATTGTGTTGTCCAAACTCCCACTAGCCAATATCGAGTCATCTGGAGACCAATTAAGATCCACCTACTTTACGCATAGAAAAGGAACTCCCCAGTTAGACAATACTCAGTAAAACTGTCATAATTTTTTTTAATGAGCATGTTTAGATATTGTATGAAACTGAAAATATGAAATCATATTTGTTTTCAACAGAGGTGGAAACAAGAGATATGAAATGGATTTACTGGTGAAATAGAATAAATAATAACTAGTAGTCATCAATACAACTTGTTGAAAGGGGGAAAATTGATCATACAAATGGTGGGCAATCGCAATGTTCTGATTGTTCTCTAGTTCTCAAATAACAAAATAGTAGAATCAAATTCATTACCACATCTGCAGTGTGCCCCCTCAAAGTCATTGCAACTTTCCAGTTTTCAACATCTGGGGGCTCTCCGCTGCCAAATTCAGTAGTTCCTGAACCAGGTTTTTTCTCATGAACTAGAATCACCTGATCATCAGATCCTGATGCCAGATACCTACCATGCTTAGCCCACCTAACACAGTTAACTGATCCAAAGTGATCACGGAGGGTTGCCAGAAGACTCTGCACTGGCTCATCATCCTTTTGGTCTCTACCAACACATTTCATGTTCCAAATCCGAACCTACCCAATGAAGTAGAAAGAGCAGTGTCATAACCACACAAATCGATACAATAAAATATACAAGTATAAGTTGATCACGACAAACTTTCTTCTTTCCTACGAAGAAAAGAACGGAGACACCATTTTCCATGGAAGAAGGTGCAGCAACAGTAAATTATAATTAACGAGTGCCGGATTGCATGGAGCCTAATTTTCTCATTTATTAGTACAACTATAGTACATATAATACTCTAACACATAATTAGATACGACTTGAACCATAAGTGTGGTGTTCTAGAATGTCAACATGCACATAAATTCATTTCAAGAAGTTTCTAGCATTTTCCCTGTCACAAATGAACACAATGCACAAACTCTGGGGGTGGGGGGGTTCTTCATTCTAGATACCCACAACACCATTAGTAAAAATGTGACTGCGGTCAAGTGAACGGACGGGAAAGAAAATCAAGGAAACGTTGGATTCCAAACAAGTGCTTAAATTTGGAAAGAAGAAAAAGGAAATAGCCATAAAAGCAAGCAGGTTAACATGAAGTTCCATTAAACTGTAAACGGACAAAAGAGAACTACTATGGAGAACAATAATGCTTATATGTATATATATGAGTATCAGGAATATATAACTAATCAGCCAATAGTGCAGATAACTGAAAGCACATTGCTTAACTTTGCTGAACAAAGAACATAACAGCTACTTCAAGAGAAAATTCAAATTCCAAAGATAAATTTCTTCCACTTAACTGCAGCTGAGTGACATAAATTTGTTTCCACAGTTCCTCATGAAAGCAAGAATTAACTATGAAATTATCTCTCTTGTGTCTATAGACATGAATTATTTTCACTTCCTCAGAATGAGAAACAAAAAGGCAAATGGAAGAGAAACAATATACCTTGTGGTCGCCACCACCAGTAGCAAACCGTTGGCCACCAGGTTGAATATCAATGGAAAATATCTGCATTCCTTCATGCCTAACCCACCTGGGTTTCTCTGGAATCATCTCTTTTTTTCTTTTCTTTTTACTTGTATCTCAGCACCAACACAGCTTATTATACAAATTGTTCTACAAAAACCTATGCAGAGACATACATAGCTTTTATAAGAACCCAAAAAAAAAAAAAACAAACTGATCAACTAAAACGAAACCGAGAAAAGAATTGAACAATTTCGAACGCAGGAAAACCCAAAACCCAGTACCGAGGAGAACAAAGAGCTGTCTTCTGCAAACCCCAAAATGCATACAAATTCTAGGGTTTGGGAAAAGAGAAAAACCCTAGATTGAGGAGCAAGAAATAGGCGTTTGACAAATAAACAACAAGGGTTGGCTAATCGTGAAGCGGAAAAGAAAAAAGTGACATTTTTTTTTGGGTATCAATGTGGTAAAATAGTTAAACCCTAGGTCACTGGTTTGAGGTAGAAGATGAAGAAAATGATATAATTCCCATCAACGGTCAAGTCTCTTTTTGTAGGTGTACGGGTTGGTCTTCGGTTACGCAAAAGGAAAGCTAATTTCTACTAAAGTCAGTTTCTTTTTTATGTTTACCATTTATATCCTTCCAAAAATCCTTTTGAATTGATTGCAATATCAGTGATAATAGTGTACTCTAATGGCAAAAATGAAGGCAAGATCACAATAATAATGTTCAACAATCCAATAACAGTGAACTTGAAATCTGATACACATTATGCAGAAACTACATTGACTCCTATAGCACTCCTCACCCTGTGGATCCCATTTCTCCATGTCAAAACCCCAAAAACAAAACTTCCATTGCTGTTCCTCAAAGGCCTGAAACTGACCCTGAAGGACTTTTTATCCCCAGTTCTTGAAAACTTGAGTTTTGCTGGTCTAACTCTGACTTGAACACCATCTGGGGGATAAACATGTGCAGCATAAGCAGCTGGACCTTCACCATAATATGTAACGGTTCGACGAATTGATAAGCTTCCAGTCAGATTGGAGACACCAATGGAGGGGTAGTTTAAATTGTAAGCAGCTACAGGGGATCTTTTGCAGTGCACTAGCTCTCCTGTGAGGTTTGTCATTTGTCCATGGCTGAAAATGGCACCACTACTGCACAGAAAATCAATGATGTTTTTGGAGTCAAATTCATATATCAGTCCAGGATCTAATGCTGCAGCTGGGTTAATGTGTCCTGATCCATAGTCAAAAGGTGTTGCATTGGTGCCATTTGGATCTCTTCTAATCAGGTGTTGTGTATTGTCTAGAACTGTAGCTGTCACAAGAAAATGAAATGGTAGAATTTGAAGAAACAAGAAAAGGAAGTAGCTTTGCTCTAGAAACTGAACTCATTGAATTTGTTAGTGTAAAAGGAGCTGAAGCTAACCTGTTGTCATCATTGCAGACATTATGGCTGCTGGACTCCAAGAGGGATGGCAAGACTTCAAGATTGCCGCGACCGCAGAAACGTGAGGGCACGACATGGAAGTGCCGGAGAGTATGTTATAATTGGCATCTCCTTCTGGAGGCCATGCTGCTAAAATATTCACTCCTGGTGCTGTAATATCTGGCTGCAACATGCTTCAATTCTTATTAGCATATGAAGGTTTCGGATAAAAATTGAAGAACTTATGAACATATAATGAGCATACTTTTATGATGTCAGGAGTTATAATGTTAGGTCCCATTGAAGAAAAGACTGCCATTTCTGGTGCGCGTTTGTTACTCATAATTGTGACAGTTCGGGAGATTCTGGCAACTGGATTCCTACAATAACAGAAGAGCTGTAACGATTGGTTTGTCATTGCTAGTGCTTCACATATTGTATGAAGATACATAACTTACTTTTCTGTATTCATATATCTGTGAAGCTCTTCTGATTCTTCATGACCAATTATAGTGCCTGGGATTTCAAAGTGAAAGCCCACATCTTTTGCTGATGGATCAATGAGGATCATGCCAACACCTCCAGCTTTTCTTACAAATACACTCTTTTCTGGTCTGTCATCAGCAAGCGTCTCAGTTTCGCATACCACAATCTTCCCTTTAGTTATAGTAGGATCCAGAGTATTTTTCTTGCAAAAGCTAGGGGAGAAAAAGAGAAAAAGTAAGATACTAAAGCTCCAAGTCTTGAGTCTGGTAGTGCACTATGGAGAACAACATTACAATACCAAAAAACCAACCTCACTATGGCTGTCTTGGAAAGTACTAGTATAGTTCTTGGATTTTAACATTAAGTTACATGCAATTTTTCCGAAGAAAATGACACTTCTGATATAGTTACCTCGCGTTTTGGGGTGTAACTCCCGGGGCTGCAGCAGCTCTCCCAGATACTAAGTCATAGGCCATTTCCATCTCAAGAGGATTCAATGAGACACCCTGAAAACACATTCTCTATGTAACTTCTTGAACATAAAGAATGTACAAGAGTATAATTCCAAAGGGCTACCTCTAAAATATTTGAGTTTCCAAGATGTATGTTAGAGCTAAACTCCCTATCCACAGTGCTTGCAGCAACAGTGAGGATCCAAGGAGCAACATTGGTGGCAGTGCCTGGGAAAGCAGAGTTCCCAGCTGCGGCGCAGACAAGAATTCCTTTCTTGAATGCATGGAAAGACCCAATAGAGATTGCATCTTGGAAGTAGGCAGGCTGGGGAGGAGCTGGGCCAAGGGAAAGCGAAATGATATCAACGCCATCGTCAATTGCATCATCCAGTGCAGAGAGAAGGTCAGCATCACTACATAGGACCACCCAACAAGCCTTGTAGATGGCAAGTCTGGCACTTGGTGCACCTCCTCTTGCAGTGCCTCTGGCAATCCCAGACAAGCTCACATCATGTACCACTGATCCAGCTATTGTAGAGGCAGTGTGGGTTCCATGCCCATCACTATCTCTAGCTGACCTGAAGCTAGGAATGTTTAAAGATTCAAGAGGACCAAGTTGTGCTTCAATGCCTTTTGAATAGAATCTTGCACCTATGATTTTCCTGATATTCCCAGCCAAAGTTACACTCAAGATTGACTCAGCTTTGATATTAATGAACTGAGTTCTCAAAGAATGTTACCTAGTAGTACCTACCTGTTGCAGTTAGCCAAGGTAAAGTTTTCACCAGTTATGCACTCTCCCTTGAATTTCTTCGGCACCGGGCCCATATCCTTATCATTGAAGCTCTCTGACTCAGGCCAAACTCCTGAAGTTCAAGTTTTAAACAAAAAAAAACTTTTTACTATTTTGTAGTGACAAATATATAATCTGGTTTTGTCACAAAAAACATGTAGTTTTACCGGAGTCGATGACACCAACAATGACACTGGATTTTGAGTCCACTGGCAGATGATTATAATGGGAAATAGAGTTTACCCCTAGAAATTCCCATGAATATGTTGTTTGGAGCTCATTTATTCTGCTCTCAAACACAGAAATTACTGAGTCCTTTTCTGCATTTTAGTAGACAGATAGGAAAAGTTCTGAATTACTAGAAATGTGATGTGATGAGTGAAACAATGGAGCTTTATTACTTTTTGTAGATGATGGTTGATAAAATCACAAAACCTGCAAGTTGTTGAGCTTGCTCTGGTGTAAGCATGGCAGAGAAGCCTCTGAAACTCTTAGTATAGTGTTGCAATGCTGCTTGTTCTCTGATAGAACAGAAAAAGAGTTATAAAAATTTGCATGAACCATTAATTTCAGAAATTTCTGTTCAAATAGTAGTTGTAGAGTCATGCCTTGAAGTAACTGAAGCAAGCATCTCATGGTTAGCTCTAATCACAGATTGTGAATTGGGATGAAAGTGCTCTCCCATGTAAACAATGTAATGCTGCTCATTAGTAGACAACAATTTGTAAAGCCCAAAAAATAATAACACATATTTGTCACCAACTGATATTGTTAAGAAACCTAATTACTTTCTTAATCTTAAGTTTTCACACTAATTTCTATGCTGACTGTACCTTTATATCAGAAGTAGTTTCATCTCCATGTGCCAAAGCAACCCCAAAGAACAGAAGAGCAAGAACTCTGACAAATCTCATGTTTTGTTTATTGAAATGCCCAAATAAGCAAGTTTAATGCAATTGAAGAAGTGATGATCTGAAAAAGGGGACCAGACACTTCTTAGTTCTTATAGCCCAAATAGTTCCAAATTAGATATCATAAAAATAAAAATAAAAATCAAGCATGTACTTTTTCTTGAGTGGTACATTATTTCATTAATGAACTAAACTTTTGGTCACTGAAGTTGATGCTTTCAAATCTCCAACTGCCCCTTCAATCAAAACCCAAATGGCCAAATTTAATGACTTCTAAATTAGGTGCACTTTCTTTTTTGTTGTTCTTGCAATGACTTTTTACTGTTCAAACACAGTATATCAGAATTATCTCATCTCATTCCATCACACACTTTCAATTAGAGTTGATTGTCTAGTTATTTGTTAAGCTAATATAGGTGCCTAATTAATCAGCTTCCATAAAATTTGCTAACTGCCCAATATATCATCATTTTGGAGTTGAAATACATTGAAACCTCTCATAGTTTTGGATGATTTAATAACAATACATTCTGGACTTGAAATCTGAAACACAAGTGGGTAAAAAATGGGTTCTAGACAGAAATTACATTGATACCAATAGGACTCATCACCCTGTGGATGCCATTACTCCATGTCAAAGCCCCAAAAACAAAACTTCCATTGCTGCTCCTCTCAGGTATGAAATCAACCCTGAAGGACAACTTCTCCCCGGTCTTCGTGAACTCGAGCATTGTAGGTGCAACTCTCACAGTAACACCAACTAGGGGGTTAACTATCGCGCGATACACAGTTGGACCCTTACCATAATATGTCACTGTTCTATGGACAGATAAATTTCCTTTCATGTTGGAGACACCAATTGAAGGGTAGTTAAAATTGTGAGCAGCTACTGAATGGTTCTTGCCGGAAACTAGCTCTCCTGTGAGGTTCTTCAATTGTGCAGGGCTCGCGCCAGTGCTGCAGAGGAAATCAAGTATGTCATGGGAATCAAAATCATAGACTAGCCCGGGATCCATTGCTGCTGATGGGTTTACGTGTCCGGATCCATAGTCAAAAGGAGTAGTTGGGGTGCCATTTGGATCTCTTCCAATCAGGCTATGGTTGTTGTCCAGAACATAAGCTGTAATGACAAAATGAAAGAACATAAGTACAACTGAACTCATTGTTTTATAGTTTTCTGCTATGAAATAAGAGCTAACCAGTTGTCATTATGGCAGACATTATGGCTGCTGGACTCCAAGAGGGCCAGTAAGACTTCAAAGTTGCTGCTACTGCAGTAATGTGTGGACAGGACATTGAGGTACCCGAGATTATGTTATAATCAGTAACGCGTTCAGCTGTTGCTTCACTAGCTACCGGGGACCAGGCTGCTAAAATGTTCACTCCTGGTGCTGTAATATCCGGCTGCAAAAAAAAAAAAAAAAAAAACTGCATCATCAGATCAAGAATTGGTTGTGTAAATAAGCATTTCAGAAACTTTTTGTACTAAAAGTACTTTTATGATGTCTGGTGTTATAACATTAGGTCCCATAGAAGAAAACACAGCCATTTCTGGTGCAGGTTTAACGTTTGTGACCGTTACAGTTGGGAAGATTCTTGCAACCGGATTCCTGCATAACGCGAGTATTCTGATTAGATAGAAATGTTCAATTTCTTAACAGCATAGAGAGTACTAAAAAGCTTGATTTGGAACCCACTTTTCTGTTGCCATGTAGGCTTGTAGCTCTTGTGTTTCCTTTTGACCAATCAAAGTTGCTGGGATTACAAATTGGAAGCCTACATCTTTAACAATTGGATCAACTAGAATCATCCCAACCCCACCTGCTTCTCTAACAAAAATACTCTTTTCTCTTCGGTTATCAGTTACTTCCTCAATCGTGCACACCACAATCTTTCCTTTAGTTTTAGTAGGATCAAGAGTATTATTCTGGCAAAAACTGGATGAGAAAGAAAGAAAAAAAGTCAGAATACGAGTACTATTAATTCATTAACATGTTGTATATAGATACTTAACCTTGCGTTTGCCGGAGGAACACCTAGAGCTGCTGCAGCAGCTCCTGCTACCAAACCATAGGACATTTCCATCTTTAGAGGATTTAATGAGGAACCCTGAAATGAAATGACATTAGTTTCTGTTTTTAGCAAGTCCTAGAATGTAAAGCTTAGATTACCTCCAAAGTTTTATTGTTTCCGAGATAGATGTTTGACTTGAAATTCCTGTCCAATGTGCTTGCAGCAACAGTAAGGATCCAAGGAGCAACATTGGCTGCAGTACTAGGCAATCCAGAGTTTCCAGCTGAAGCAGACACAATTATACCTTTCCTGAATGCATGAAAAGCCCCGATGGAGACTGCATTCATGAAGTAAATAGGCTGAGGAGGAGAAGGACCGAGGGAGAGAGAGAGGACATCAACGCCATCGTGGATGGCATCATCGAATGCTGATAGAATATCAGCTTCACTGCAAAAGTCAAACCAACAAGCCTTGTAAATGGCTAGCCTTGCTCTTGGTGCACCTCCTCTTGCACTGCCCCTGGCTATCCCAAATAAGCTGACATCATGTACCACTGATCCAGCTATTGTTGAGGCAGTGTGGGTTCCATGTCCATCACCATCCCGAGCTGACCGGAAGAAGGGCTTGTTGTTGAGCTCAAGAGGCCCATCTTCTGCTTCCATTCCTTGTGAATAGAATCTTGCTCCTATGATTTTCCTGAAAGTAACAAGAATCCAAATTACACTCAAGACTCTAGATAATGGTACTTGATATTATGCTAGTTTATTACCTGTTGCAGTTGGCTGAGGTAAAATTTTGACCAGTAGTGCACTCTCCTTTGAATCTCTTGGGCACAGGACCCATTCCTTTGTCATTGAAGCTCTCTGACTCAGGCCAAATTCCTGATATTTTTGTTTCCAAGACATGAATCTTGTAAGAAATGTGTACTAGTACTTGTCACCTACCGTAAAGATGATCAACATCTATAGAGTTTTTTACCAGAGTCAATGACACCAACAATGATGCTGGAGTTTGGCTTCATTGGAAGATGGTTATATTGGGAAATAGAGTCTACTCCCAGAAATTCCCACGAACGCGTTGTGTGGAGCTTGTTCATTCTGCTCCGGAACACAGAAACTACTGACTCGTTTTCTGCAGCATAATGGAACAGATAGGAATAGGATTTGTATGTTGTGGTTAGTAACTTGATACATCTATAGAAGCAAATGAATCACAATATATACCTGCAAGTTGTTGAGCTTGCTCAGGTGTAAGCATGGCTGAGAAGCCTCTGAAGGTTTTACTATAATGGTGCAGAGCCGATGGTTTTGTAATGGAACTGCAATATAAACCAACATCTATGTCGTGAACCTTTGATTTGGAAATAGATATTGAAATAATAGTTATAGATTACAGGCATGCCTTCCTCTGACTGAATCAAGCATTTCATGGTTAGCTCTGATCACTGATTCATGAGTGGGATGTGTGTGTTCTCCCATGTAAACTATGTAATGCTGCACAAGTTGGAATTAGAGCTATAAAATCATCCATTAACCTTTGCAACTATGGTCAGTTCTTAAATTCTTGTCCCAAAAAAAAAAAAAATGATTTTGTATATTGCAGCCTTACATTTTTACCAGCAGCTCCATCTCCATGTACCATAGCAACACCAATGAAGAAAAGAAGAACAATGAGGAGTTTAACAAGTTCCATGGTTTCTGAACTATCAGAAACAGAATGATGATGTTCAAAAGAGGGCACATGTTTTTCTTATAGCACAAACCAAATGGCATCACATGCCGGCATGATTTGACTTTAGTTATCATTACATTACGCAAGTTTCTATTCAAGTAAGTTGAGATACAAACTTTTATATATTGCACGTTTTCTCTACTTGTATTGATCAGCCGGCTGTTGACAATTTTTCGAATTAGAATTAGAATTATAAGCAATGTTAGCTAAAACTATTTGTGAATATCCCATTTCTGTACATAGAAAAATGCTTTTGACCATGTCTTGGAATCTTATAATAAGTTTTCTATGTCGCGAATCGAATGGAACGAGTCGTCCCCTTTATTTCCCATTATGTTTGTGAGGGAATGTACAACTTCAAAGTAGGAAACTTGACATCAAATAGGCATCATATTCGAAACTGTTCTTTATACAAATCGAAACAAACAATTGAAGAAGTATCACACTTCAGTATTTCCTTCTGAATACATAGAAAAGGGAAGTCAAGTCACCTTCCCAATTTGATCTCCGGCTTAAATTAGAAAGAAAGAAAAAAGATATGATTCAATGGGATCCGGCAGTGACCAATCAAGTACAAATCATATAATTGCACTCACTGGCGTGAATCAATGGAACATGATACTGTGAATACAAATCAACCTTCTTCTCCAAACTCTTTTGTGAATCTCTCGTGCACTTCGAGGTCAGATTTGCTTACTGTCGGTCTCTGTCTAGCAAGCACCTTATCAAAATCTGTTTTTGAGATAGGCGGCGGAAGAATCTGTATGGGGATTATCATAGCACCAGAAAGCATAAGATGAGACATTGGTTGAAAACAAAACTTTCACATATGTTCTTAGATGTGATTTCCTGCATTTATAAGTATTCCTCCGTCCACGAATGAGTAGTGTCCACTTTCCTTTTTAGTTAGTTATGTATGAATAATCAACAATATCCTCCAAATAAGTTGGTAAGAAGTCCTTCAAATTTTACAACAAGAGCACGTGAGGGTATAAAGGAGAAGCCCAACTCCAACTAACTCGTACTTTATAGTTACATAAATAGGAAAGTGAAGCTCATTTTGGGATGGAGAGAGTATTTAATTTCTGCAAATCCAAGTTTTATTTGTGTGTAATATAAAGCCGTAATCCATACCTGTGAGGCAAGCCCCTGTGTTGCCAGATCCTGCATGGTGATTTGGACAGCGCCTTGTTGCTTGGGTCCACAAGGCACCCACATACCAGCAGGAGTCTTAAAAAAATACATGGCATCTTGTGTTTTACGGACAGGTTCAAAAAGGACATCTTTTACCTGTCATACAAACAAAATGGAAGACAGCAACCTGTTAAGCCTTTATCTCATCATATTTAGCTATAATAAAACCATCAACTTTTGGGTTGGGGAAAAATGAAACCCAAGAAAGCCTCACTTACACAAACAGAAATATCTGAACCTGAAAATCCCTCTGTCTTACGCGCTAAGCTTTCAAAGTCACTTTCAGTCAAATTATGAGGAGTATCTCCAAGATGCACCTATTAACAAAATAATACCCAAAATAATGCCAGTCATAATTAGTTCATTTATTCTAGCAATAGAAAAAATCAATAGACAGAATAAATACTTTGAACATGTGTTGTCGAGCCTTCAAATCCGGTAGAGGAATGTAAATACGCTTATCAAATCGCCTCCGGATGGCCTGTAATTACTAGGGTATTAGAAACAACCATACAATTGTCATGTTCACCAAGATGAAATGACAAAAGAAAAAAGAATCTAAGGTTTCTGTTTACCTGATCTAGGGCATAAGGTGTATTTGTTGCTGCAAGAACGAGAACTTTCTGATCATTGTTTCCTACACCCTAAATGTAGAAGAAAAAGGTCCAGTAATATATCAAAATTGTAAATATGGATAAGAAGTCCATTAGTTGATTTTTACAATCAGGGTAAAAAGAATGGAGGTTGTAAAATTTATGCAGTTTTTGGCACAGGGTATCAAGTTGTGACCTGGATAGCAAAGAAACACCAGTATGAAAAATAAACTGGTAGGCGTATAGGATAATTATGCAAATTTGTGGAAAGCACTGAAAATTTGTGGCTCAACATAATATGGTAACTTTATTGAAATACAAGAATTTCTAGAAGCATGGGCAAACAAATCTTAAACGCCTATCCTCCCCATTTTGTACTAAGTAAAACATACCTGCATCTGAACAAGAAGTTCTGTTTTGATTCGTCTAGAAGCTTCACTCTCATTACCTTCTCCACGTTGGCCACATAAGGAATCTATTTCATCAATGAAAATGATGGACGGAGCACTTTCACGAGCCATTTCAAAAAGATTTGAAACTAGTTTTTCACTTTCACCCATCCACTTTGAAACCAAGTCTGATGAAGAAATACTGCCCAAAAAGAAATGAAGTAAATGAACATCAAGCACATGCAAACTCACTAACTGACGCAAGCTTAGGAGTACGCTAGTTAAATATTTAATTTTGGGATCCTAATTAACTATTTAACTATAACTAAATCATTATGACAAGCACAAATCAACAAAAAGTAGCCATAAACACAGGAAGAGTACTCAAGAGGATCATGGATTAGAAGAACAGAATGGACGAGAAGAATATATAAGTCCAATAGATGCTCAGATTCTGGAAGAATCATCACATTGAGATAAATGAAATCAAGCAACCAATTCTAAGAGAAAATAGAGTGGAATAATTGATGCTTAACATGTCAAGTCTAGCCTTATATCTCCTAAACCAGCATAACAGGTTTGAATACAAAAAATATCCATTTGTAGTTACTAATCAGATGAATCTGCCAAAAAAAATAACAAGGTTACTAATGGATGTCACTTTGCAGGGATAAAATACAAAATGTGCAGGCTTAAGCTGCTTGTTTGAATATGCATAAATGCATAGGTAAGTGACGAATTTTACAGTACAAATAAGATAGAAAGGACGAAGAATTTAACATATATTACCTGAAAAATGTAGAGTCTGCTTCAGTGGCAACAGCCTTTGCTAAGTACGACTTCCCAGTTCCAGGTGGTCCATACAACAAAAAGGCCCTCCACGGTCTTCTCTTGCCTGAAAAGAGAGCAAGTTGTATAACCATTACTTTTCACAAACTAAGCCAGCCAAGTTATGACCTGCCTCAGTTAGTCACAAGTCCCTTCCCCATTAATAACAGGCAAAGCATGCAGTAGCAACTGATGTTCCAAATGTTAAGAATGGCTCTTCTTTTCTATGTTACTACTTTCTGAATGTCAGGTTACCAACTTTTGGGGCAAGCTCACGTGTTTAATTGGAAAGATATTTTGCGACTAAGCATGCCAAAGCAGTGCCCAAGATGATCTTGCGAGTGCATTTGACATAGCATAAACACCAAATCATTGCCACCGCATTTTAAGATGGAAAAAACCCATATTTATAGTAGCTAGGATTTAGTGCTTACACATGATAAACAGCAAATAAATGATCTTTCATCTGAACTTCAACATATATAATCTTTCACCAAGCAAGGACACCCCCACCCCATCACTTTACCTAATGTATATGAGCCAATGTAATAATAGGCAAGCTCCAACAAGTAATGAGAGAAAGTAACTGTGGCCGTAGACAAGTAACTTCAATGGGATATTTCAAAGCTTAAAACCACAGAATATTTAGAAACTCTACTCAGGCACTCACACAAAGCCCGATAAGGTAATGTATAGGAACCAGAAAGTCAGGTACGAATATGGTTTCATTAATCAAACTGACTGTGGTACCCAATTGAAAATGAAGTCATGCCATTTTATCCGGTTCGTAAAACTTGCTACTTACAGTTCACTAAACTCAACAATAATCAAACTCATTTAAAAGCTAGAATCAATATATGCATTGAACACAAGTAAAGAATGAAGAAAAAAACAGAAAGTCACCGGTAAAGAATTGCGGGAACTTGACCGGCAATATGACGGCCTCCTGCAACGACTGCTTGGCACTCTCCAAACCGGCCACATCGTTCCAATTGACATTAGGTTTCTCCCTGATGATCGCGGAGTTGAGCCCCGCCCTGAGCTTCGTCTGCTCAGGATCGTCCCCGTCACCACCGCCACCCTCCCCGTCCTTGGGCTTGGTAGCCACAGCAGCGTCCCCATTAGAGGCCGGTCCAGGGCCGCCGCCGTCGAGGACGGCGCGGATCTCCTCGGCGCGACGCAAGTACTCAGTGAATTTCTGGGTAATAGCTTCCTTGATCTTAGGGTTCTTCTCATACTTCAAGTGGGTTTTGAAGTACTCGAGAGCGTTCATGTACAAAGGGAAGGCCTTGCTGTAATTCCCGGCATTGTCCTCTTGGACGGCTTGCTTCACGTACTCTATCGCCTGTTCCTTGAAATTGCTATACATATCTTCTTCTGGATCGGGCTCCAACAACCAATCGCATATGAATTTTTGTAAACAACAATCTCAAGAACGTAAAGGAGACCAAAAAGCAAAGCCCTAGACTAGAGTAGAGGTAAATTCATTACAGACAAGCTCAGCCCAAAATTGTCGGAAACAACGCGAAAATGATTGGAACCGAGGATGGGTTGAGATTGGAGGTGGAGTTGGAGTATTTGGATGAGAAACAGAGAGATTTGATCGATGGAAGGAAGGGAAAGGGGAAGAAGAATATAAATTGTCAGAGGATGTGTTTGGATGGATCATAAGTATGAAGGATTTTTAATTTGGATTGGGGTAGATATGGTGGCGGCGTACGTACGCACCCTCTCCGCTGCTGATGCTGGGTGGGAGTACCCCTATCTTTCTTCCAAGGTTGGAAGGAGTAGTAATTATTGCTTATTTAGTTATTTTTACCCTTTTGTGCTCTGGTTTGGTAACACTTCTCATATGTTAGAATTTCTTTCAAACCACTTACGAAAACTATAATTGCTTGCTATAAAAAACAAGGGATAATTACACATACCTCCCCTCTTATATAGCAATATTACACATACCACTCCTAAGTATTATGTTGTTACTTTTACCATCCCAAGTTTGCCATTTAACGGAAAAGTCATTTTTTCCATCAAATTTAACGGAATATTCCAAATTTTAAGTCATGTGCCATGCACATGTCCACTATATTTTTTGAAATTCCGAAAA